>ML781607.1:840196-868098 GCA_009831015.1 Picea engelmannii | reverse complement strand
ACCATTAGTAGGGCACCAAGGATTTATTAAGACATACATGCAGATAAGGGAAAGGTTTTCCTGGAAGGGTCTCAAGGGAGAGGTCATGTTCTACCTCAGGGAGTGTAATACTTTCTAGCAGAATAAAGATTGGCATAATCACCCGACAAGTATATTACATCCTCTTCCCATTCCAGAGAATAAGTGGGAATCATATCTATGCAATTCATTACTTGGCTTCCAGGACATAATGGAAATATTGTATATTTTTTGTGGTAGACCGATTGACTAAGTTTTCCCACATTTTTTCCATTACCATGGACTATAGCGCATCTTAGGTAGCTGAATTATTTTTCGGGGATGTTTTTAGGTTGCATGGACTACCCAAGACAATAGTGAGCGACAAGGATGATAAGTTTATGAGCATATTTTAGCAAGAATTGCTTATTTTGGTGGGTACTTAGTTAACTACTATCACTAGATACCATCCACAAACAGATGGGAAAACATAAATAGTGAACAAATGGGTAGAAGGTTACCATAGGAATTATGTAGCAGGGAAACAAAAAACATGGGTCAAATGACTCTATTTGGGGGAATATAGCTACAACACCACTCACCACTTATCCATTGGTATGTCTCCTTTCAAAGCTTTGTACAATTATGATCCTATTGATTTTGTGGAAATTGTGTTTGGAGATAGCAGGGATCCTGTGGTCAAAAAATGGACACAGGAAATCCATGACATCCTTAAATAAATCAAAGACAATTTTCATAGATCTCAAAACCAATAGAAATTGTATGTGGACAAAAAGAGGGTGGAGTGTACTTTTGAGGTAGGTGACTTGGTTTATTTAAGACTGCAGTCATACAGACAAGCATATATTAAGAAGAGTGGAGTTGAGAAACTCAAACCAAGCTTCTATGGGAACTATGAGGTGCAAAGGAGAATTGGAGAAGTTGCATATGAACTAAAATTACCATTGGAGAGAAAAATCCACAATGTTTTCCATGTATCTTGCCTAAAAGGAGATTTGGGAAAACATGTTGTAGCTAATGAAGAGCTACCTCCAGTTGATGAAGAGGGACACTTGATTTTGATTCCAGAGGAGGTATTGGAGGTAAGGGAGAAAAAACTAAGGAACAAGGATATCAATGATTACTTGGTCAAATGGAAGAATTTTCCTATAGAAGATACAACTTGGGAGAGAGAACACGTGCTACAGAAAACAGGTACAAAATTGCTTGTGGGAAAGCAATTTCCAATAGGGAAGACTGTAATGTTCCCCTCTCCTTGAAAAAACCATGGAGGACTTATTAGTCTAGTCACCCCTATATACGATAGTCCAACAGGAAAAAGGGGTAGGAGGTGCTAAAGATGTCACTAGGTGATTTAATGATATTTGATTAAAGTGACTGGATGAAAAGGGAAAAAGGGTTATTAACTTAAGAAGAAATTAAACAATAACCTTAGTGAAAATCATATAGTAACTCAACAAAGAATTAGAAGATGGAGGTATAAAACTGAGAGGAGGGCACCTCACTCCTCATTCATGTTATTCTTCTATTGATATCACTTGAGCTATGCAACTTACCTTTTGAGGGTTTTGAGTCAAGAAACCCTAGAGAACAACAAGGAGGTGAAATATCCCTTTGTTCGTGGTCCAAGCTTGGTCAAGGAGATGAAAGATCCCTCCCTCACCATTTTACTCAGTCTATATTCCATTCAGAAGAGATTTGTGCAAGAAGGGTGCAATTGAAGGGTTTTTCCAACAGGTTGGGCGCACTAGCTGAAGGAGAAAGTATTTGATTTACTTTGTGGAGGCCATATCTTTAGGGAAAATCACTACAAGAGTGATTTCCATCCCCATAGTGCCCCTTTTCATCAATTGTTGGAGGGTTTCCTCTTGCATATCTATTTTATTCTTCAGTGGGGAATATTTACTGAAGGAGGGAATGTACCAGTCCTTGAGGAGGAGGTGAGATGGAGGGTTTGATCAGGGGGTTTGGCCCCGCATGTGACAAAATTGATTATCGAAGAGATGGGATCACCTTTGTGGTGAAAATATTGGTTGCAGATGGCATGTCAATTGTTGATAGGCCTCGAAGAGATATGACATGGGCACTGGATACACTATCATTGAGGCTTCTAAAGGTGAGGTCTTGTCCACTACCTATTAATGGCATTGAATACATTACCCACTGGCATATGTCCTCGATGGATAAGTCAACCAGTTCAACGACAACTTCCTTGGGTTTATTATGGTTGGCCCTTGGATTCTCACACCGTACACTGCTTCAGTAACATAATAATTCCATGAGGATCACTGAAACAAAGACAATTGCAACATAAATCACGTGTCCTGTCATTCAGAAGTGCCACGGAATATCTGAGTTGGAAAACATAGTGGATGTACACATTGTGTTTGTGTGGGTTGGTCAGATTGCATTAAGCATTAAATTTCATTTTGACTCCAAAGGGATTCAATAAATTAAAAGGGCGATGCGCATCATAACAGTGTTATCTGGTAATGATCGGACACCTCATCAAAAAAAATATTTCATTCATGATATTGTTTGTTTATCATTCAAAGGATTGAGATATCAATGTGTGTAATAATCACAGGGCCACGTGCTGCACTAAGCTGTGGTGAAAGTGCAAAAGAATAAGATCGATTTTGATGAAATTCGAGCCAACAAAAGAGAAATTTGAGAGTTGAAGAAGGCATGTGACACTGCTTATTGTAGCAAAAGAGGAAGAGAAGCCCATGTGCGACCACTTTGCTGAAGAAAAGGAGATCGATGCAAGGAGATAGCTACTTGGAGAAAGATGAATGAAGTTGTCGATTTGTTGAAGAAGGAAAAGCGAAGTGAGATGTACGTTCTCATTCTGTTAGACTCACACACCCTCCAATCTGAGATTGAGTTGCAGATTAACAAGTATTGTTATTGATATTTTTTGGTTTGAAGGTGATAGACTCGTGACCATATTATAATATTATAATGTGAGTCACATATGTAATTGAAAGCAACTCTATAATATTTTGATGTAGTGGTCCTAGAGAATACTATGTACATGAGCCATTGTATAGCCCCCTAATGTGAAAAGTTCTTGGTGATCTAAAAAGCAATATGTAAAGGATGGTTTGTGGTAAGTAGAAAACCACTTGAGAGTGCATGGTTGAGAGTAATCCGAGAAAACCTAGAGCATGGTTACAGATAATCCGAGAAAACTTGGTGCATGGTTGAGGGTAATTTGAGAAAACCCAATGCATGGTTATGGATAAGCCCGAAAAAAAACCTTGGTTGATGATGATGTGATGAAGGGGGAGTTAAAGTTAAAAGTATAGGTATGAGGAATAATGGTTGAATGAACCATGTAGCTGAAAAGGATTCCAAGAGAACTGGCGGTTAGAGCGGCGTATTCCAGTAGATGGAATTTTTTTTATATGGACATCAATAATCAGATGCAGGTAGAAGAGGGAGCAGATGAAGATATGACCACATAGATATTTAGATAAGTAGTCATTAAGGGAGAGTGTTGGAATATATAATTGCTACTTATCTAATATGCTTGCTAATGTATTGAGAAGTAGAGTTAATCTCTAGGTGTGAGTTGTGTGATCTTATTCTTAGTAGGTTGTTTGAGAGTTGGATTTATGAGATCAATATTTAGTGTGTTGTTGATATATTATCTCAACCTCTCCATTTATCTTTGAAATAAGTTTGATTAGTGAACTATATATAATGAGTCACAAACCATTGTGCAAATATTCATTAATTCAATAAAACTTTGCTTTAACAATAATTTATCTCTACTCTCCCATTTTATCATACTTTACCATATGAGTATACTTAAACTTTTAAAACTAATAGTAGGATATATCAACCCATGAAGTTTAGACTAATTGGTTAGTTTAGACCAATTGGTTTGTGCGGGGAATTAAACACTAAATATCCTATTCACTAAGCCAACAAAAATATCCTACATAACTTGGTGCAACCATAAATTTTAAAGTCGACGACAATGTTGAAAGCAACACGCCTTCCTCTACTTTGTCTCCACATTAAAAAATGAACTATATATAATGAGTCACAAACCATTGTGCAAATATTCATTAATTCAATAAAACTTTGTGCAAATATTCATTAATTCAATAAAACTTTGCTTTAACAATAATTTATCTCTACTCTCCCATTTTATCATACCTTACCATATGAGTATACTTAAACTTTTAAAATTAAAACTAATAGTAGGATATATCAACCCATGAAGTTTAGACTTATTGGTTAGTTTATACCAATTGGTTTGTGCGGGGAATTAAACACTAAATATCCTATTCACTAAGCTAACAAAAATATCCTACATAACTTAGTTGGGGCAACCATAAATATTAAAGTCGATGACAATGTTGAAAGCAACACGCCTTCCTCTACTTTGTCTCCACATTAAAGAATGCGGTGTTGTATGAATAAAAATATACTGATAGGAAAGCTGGCGTTTGAAGCAACCTGCCTTCCGCTACCCACTTCGTATCCTATGCGAGATGCACTATAAATAATGAGAGTTGTCTGAATAAAAATATGCAGATGGGAAAGCTGGCCATCTTGCGTGGACCCACGGTTATGGTAAGACCCTGGATATCTCTATCAAAGGCGCCTGCGAAGCACGCATTGGAGACAAATTCAAAATGACCAAAAAAAAAAACAGCACCAGCTAACCCATACATAGGCTCTAGTTCTTTGCAGACATCAGATCGATATAAAAGAAAGAAAAAATGAATAGTCGCCTTGTCGATCTTGAAAGGGTCCAAGTTTCTTTGGCGGAGACTCGGCCCTTTGTGATCGAGTACGGGTCAATGGCGACGGCCCAGAATCCAATCCCATTGGATCAATATCGCAGATGCCAAGTTCATTGCCACCACGTTCATGGAGGCAATTTCTTATGGGTCGGAGTCCTATTGAACTTTTCAATCAACTCCAGGCCTCCTAATTGCTATCCAAACGAGAGCAATATCTGCACAGGCAGTACGTTAAATTATTCAGATCGATATTGGGGAAGGCGAAGACCGTTATTTCTTATAATCTCTGCATTAAAAAGCTGCTGAAGAACTTGATCAGAAATGCTTCTGATCAGGCTGGTTTTCGTTTTTATGCTTGCCATTACTGTCCAGTCAGATCAATCAGGTATGGCACCTTGTTATTTTCACACTGTTCGTTATATTTGTAGGTCTTGTGAAATTTGATCAGCAGAATCTTATGGCATACTTGAAACATTCAATTTTTACAGGCTTGATCACAGATTGAGTTTTATGTAATAGAATTGTCTTCGGCTTTAACAAGTATTGTGATGGGTGTGTGAAAAACTGTGGAATACGCCTATTTGGAAATAGCTTCTACCACTATAAAGTCTCAATCTCTTCCCCTTTGCACTTGTAGGTTTTATCAGTATAAAATCTCAATCTTCTCCCCTTTGCACTTGTAGGTTTTATCAGTATAAAATCTCAATCTCCTCCCCCTTGCACTTGTAGGGTTTATCAGTATAGACTGTGGCGCCACCGACAGTTATACCGATTCAAACACTCGCCTGAAATGGGTTCCAGACAATGGATTCACCAAAGTGGGATACTCAAAAACCGTTGGAAACCCCAGTCCGCTCACCTGGTTAACAACTCTCAGATATTTCTCCGACAGCTCTGCTAGCAAATATTGCTACGTGCTGCCTGTCTTACTGAGACGAACCTATTTAGTGCGCACAAGTTATAATTACGGCGATTATGATGGCAGGAATTCTCCACCAGTTTTCGATCAAATAATCGATGGGACAATATGGGGTTTGGTGAATACATCCACAAATTATTTCTACGAGGCCGTTATAGAATCCACAGGCAAAACGCTAAGCATATGCCTTGGACGGAATGCAAAGACAGTTGGAGATCCATTCATTTCTGCGATTGAATTGCGGCTTCTCATCCCTTCCATGTACGAATCTACGAATTTCAAAAAGTATGGTATGACGATGGTGGCTCGCACTAACTTCGGGTACTCAGGAAATGATATTTTCAGGTATGAAAACCTTGAACTTGTTTAGGAGTCAAATCCTTATATATTGTACAATGTAGAATCACATACACTTTATCCTCAATTTAATCTTATTTGTAGAATAATAAGTATAGAATTTCTAATTTTATAATTAAATTTTTTCATAGAACAGAAGACCTTGTCAGTTTTGAAATTTATAACAAGCTTTATCAAATTGAAGAAAGCAAAAGTAGCTACTATTCTCAACAACAGCTTTAAAAACAAAATATTGACATTGTTCCGGCTATTTTGGTCTGGAATTCCCGTTCAAAGCGAAGCAAAGCACTTCTCCTCTAAATCACTGGAATCCCTTCGTTCAAATATCTAGGTTAAATATCTAATTCTGCCCTTTGATTGAGAGAACTGAGAAGTATATTGCATTGTTTGATTGAAACCAGATATCCAGCCGATCCGTATGATCGTTTTTGGATACCTTTCCAGGATTCTCATCAGAATATCAGCATAACCAACATATCTGTATCTGGGTTTTGGAATATTCCTCCTCGTGCAGTTCTCGAGACTGCTCTGGTAACCAACAAGCTGGAGTCAATGGAGATCCAGTGGCCACAGCAAAGTCTCGAGGATTCCAGTTACTACATTGCTCTGTATTTCAACAACATCGACAATGTAGCACCTCCACGAGCTCGAATTTTCAACATCTCTTTCAACGGCATTCCATTCTTTTCAGGCTTGAACGTTTCTGGTTACTCTGCATGGTCGGTGTTTTCCCCCAACTGGACACTGCAGGGGCTCACAAAATTATCACTGGATCCTGTTTTTGGGTCTATTTCTGGGCCATTAATTAATGCGGGAGAAGTGTTTCAACTGTTTAGCCTGGGAGGAAGGACTCTTACACGGGATGGTAAGGCTGCCCTCAATTGTAAAAGAAACTATTATACTCGTTCATATTTGAGATCATTCAATGAATTTTGACGGCTTTAATTCGTGCTGATCTTCTCACAGTAACAGCCCTGAATGCGCTGAAGAAGAGTTTGACAAATGTGCCGGTGGATTGGGAAGGAGATCCTTGTTTACCTGTCGGATATTCATGGACTGGTATAACATGCTCACAAGGCAGTCGGATCAGGGTCACTATTCTGTATGTTTCGTTCCTCCTTTTAATTCAATGGATTATTGGAATCTATGCCACAAAATCTCTTGTTTCTACTTGTCGATTGCATTTTTTCTTTTTCTTGTTTCTGTTATTCTGCTTATTTATGTTCATCTCCTGAAAATTTGATCTTGATTTGATACAGGAATCTAACAAGCTCGGGACTTGTTGGATCATTATCGCCGAGTATTGCGAATTTAACCGCATTAACCCATATGTAAGAAAACTGTTTGCGTGATTCATTAAGCAACAAATTAGCTAATGCAATGTATGCTGAAAGTAATTATGGACACCTTGGATTCTGATATCTTGATTTCATTCTGACAGTTGGCTCGGAGACAACAATCTATCGGGTCCAATTCCCGACTTGAGTTCCTTGAAGCTGCTTTCTTCAGTGTAAGATATTTGATCTTCATCTGTTAAAAATTGTGTTTCTGGCTACAATGCTTGACATGTAGCAAGATTAATGGTCAAAAATTAAAATACTACAACTTTAAATCTAACTTGCTGGCATCTGGGATTTCTTTTCATACTGTCAGGCATTTGGAAGGCAACAATCTAAGTGGAACAATTCCCAAGTCTTTGGCAAACCTTCGATATTTATCTGAATTGTAAGTTCATACCTGTTCCGTGAGTCTTCAGGAAATTAAATTGACAATGATATATATGGTTATAATCGTGTGTAGATGCGATCAATTTTGGCTCAGATGAGTTCATTTTGTGACAGATTTCTCCAGAATAACGAGCTTAGTGGAAAAGTACCCGAAGGACTAAGGAAACCTGGCCTTGAACTTCGGTAAGTTATGGTATTGAATCACCTCAGAAGTCATCTATTATTCTCAAGCTTGTACTGACATTTGTTTTGGGACTTTCAGGATTTATCCAGGAAATATTTTACTGGAAATGCAGCCAGCATCTGCAACAAGCCCAGCACCGTCCCCTGAGCGGAGCAAAGCGCAAGGGATCAAACGATCATGTAGTCATTTGGTGTGGACATTGGGATTATTACTGGGTCATCTAATCTTTCTATCTGTAAATCTGCAAAATTAATATATTTACCATTTATTTTATATTTTTTTATTATAAAATTTATGATGCTTAAGATTAAACTTAAATGCTGTTAAAAAATATATGATGTTGGAGGTAGATTTAACCATAAAAATGTGATATATTGAGTTTTTTTTTTATATTATTTAAGTCAAAACCATTTTTTTGTTTCGATTTATACTAGAAGTTTTCCCTTTATGGGTGACTAAATAGGTTAATGAACCAAGACCATGCATCTAGTCAAAATTAACACAAATTTGCAATAGTACCCACTTTGGCATAATATATGGATCACTCAAATTGACCCATTTTCCCACAAACGTGGTTTTTCAGAAAAGCCAAAGTTCCACATTTTCCATTAGTTATTTCTAAAATCTCTAAGTGATCCTAAAATCGGCCAAAACCTCAAGAGCAAAAATCCATGAGCAAATCGCCCAACACAAAGGTGAAACTCTAACTTAACATAGTTCCTACCAGATTTTGGGCAGTATGAGAGCCCCTTATCCCATATGCCCCCTTTCAAAAAAAAACCTATATATCTTGGATAATATTGTTGTGATGTTTCGAGATATGGAATGAGTTGCTTGTATAATATCTATATCTTCTTTATAAAAAATGATTTTGATAAAGTCTATCATAAGGAGGAGTGGTGTTTTATTTTGGCAAGTGGTGTAAGGGAAAAACATACACAATATGCATATCGATCAATATCACTAAAATGAAAGCTACATATTAACTTCTAATAGCTTGCTCAATATAGCAAACATTTCAATGCATAATTGCATTGAGAAATATTTTACAATTGTTTTCACACAACATATTTAATATAAATAACACAACACCCATACATCATAATGCAAGTTTAAAGCCTCACTCTACATCAATTTATCTATCAATATGGCTAAAGTTTTTCAACCCAATAATTTTTTCCAAATGACCTCTTCAAACTATATTGGACCTCGTCTAATGGTTTCCTTTTTATAGTCCTTAACCTCCTTAGGTTGATGATTGATGACCATAGTTGACCATGTTAACTAGGTCCACATTATAACTATTCTAACTAATAGCGCCATGGATTTATGCCTAAATATTCATGTTGTGTTTCCTTTTTTTTTTTATCGAATTTTAAATATTACTACTAGAATTGAACAAAGTGGAATTAAAAAAATGCTCCTCCATCAAATTCCCTTGGTATTTTAATTGTGAACCCTTGCTTACAAGGTGTAAACAATAACAGTTCTTGGCCAACAAAGTGGACCAAGATGTGCTTCTAAAACCCATGTAGAATCTTTGGACATGCATTCTTCTAATGAACCAAATATTATTTGACATATTCGTGTCTCCTTCTCTCTATGCTCACCCTTTCTTTTAAAATTTCTTCAACTTCCTTCTTTGGTTTGATAGGGAATTGTTCCTTCCATTCTATAACATGTTCATCCTTTGTTTCCATGCCTTCATGGTGCTCATACATATCTCAAATAACTTTTTTTCACAACAACATTGTTATTTGTATGAGAGTAGACTTCACTTTGGCCTAACCCAAACAACGTTCAAAGTATATTACATAATTGTGTAGGTGTAACTCAACATAGGAAAGGCTCCACTTTGTGAGGTGTTTAGATAAAATTAAAATTGTTCTCCTGCCCAAAATTCCATAGGTCAATTGTTTAACAAACTAACCAACTATAAAAAAAAGAAAGTAACAAAATATAGAAACTAGTGTCTCAAGGTTGCACTAGCTACCAATTCCACATGGATGTAAGTGTCTGGGTCTTCCATTTATTTTTTTGCATGGGGGGATCTCCATCGTAAGGAACATAAAAAAAAAATCAATTTAAATAACAAGATCCAAGAAGAACATTACTAAACGATCCAATTCCAATTTTTTTAAAAAGAGGCACTCCAAGGTTACTTCATTTACCATCCTCCATTGTTCTTCTTCACACAATCTTCCCTCTGTCTCCAATTTGTAGGAATCTCTCTTCTCTTCCATCATGCCCACATATTTTTCCAATTAGGATTTCCAACAAGTAATCTACATAGGATAGTAATGAACACCACCTTGTGTAAACCTAAGCTCCTAATTGATGCTATTTAGGGCCATCTTTAAGGAAAACAACTTCGTATTGACCACAAAACAATAACAAGTGTAGTGACCTCCTTCCATGGTGAGAATGGGTGGAGGGTCGAACAATGAGGGGAATAAATGTGTAAAGATAGAGAGGAGTAGAGGACACTACAAGGGAGAGAGGGGTGGGGGGCTATGGAGGAATGAAGGGAGATAGATGGAAGGTTGTGCACGATAGGAGTGGCCGCATGATGGAGATAACAAATTTTCATCCTTTGACATCATGGAGGAAGGAGGGGTGGAAAGGAATAGGGTGTGATGGGGGATTACTTCTTTATTCTTAAAACCATAAAATCATCCTTCTCTAACTTTAACCACGTATACAATTGGACCATCTTGATCATGGAATATGAGCTAAGGATGTTTCAAACCATTCTTCTATATTTAGGATCATCATGCCCAATCTTAGTATGAATCCTAACTTGACCATAACACCTAATTCCCTATTTTGATTTCTTTTGACATAGAATAAGTGAACACCTCTTAATATTTGAAGGAGAGGATCTATTCTTTGGAGAGTTTGTTTAATTTGGGAAGAGGAGAATTGAATCTTATTTTCAAATGTAGAGAGGATGATGTGGGAGTTGCCAAGAATGAAAATTGATTGGGAGGTGATGGTGTTCAAGAGTTCGAGGCCTTGGAACACTGCAATGGCTTCAACCTCATTGTTTTTTTCTTCTCCTATTCCTCAAGCGAAAGATAATACTAGATGTCCATTAATCCATAAATGACTTTCCCCCACTAGTATCTGCGACCTTTGGATTTCCTTTTGAGGTTCCATTGAAGAATAAGATATGGATTATTTGATGTATTTTCCATCATAGAATTTCTTCATCTCCCAATCTTAGCTTCCATTTTTCCTTGCTTGATGGTATTGTTGTTGTGTACCTATGTGTTCTTTGAGTGGGGGTTAAGAGAGGGTTGAGCTAGAGTGTTTCTTATTATTTGTAAATCTCTCAAAGGATTGTTTCTATGCCTCTACTCTGGATTTTTTCTATCAGAACTCTAGAGGTAGTTTTTTCTATGTTTTGGGGTTCAAGAAGATCATTTTTGAATACATGTTTATTCTTGGCTAGCCAAATTTTCCAGGTTATGTATTTAGGAAGAAAGATCCATTTTTTAGTCAACAAAGGTCAATTTTTTAGGGGTTGGGGATAGGATTTCCTCCAATTGGTGAATAGTTGGCTCAAATTTTCAAGGGGTGAATGACCAATTGAAGTTCTGCTAGAGTGAGCTTCCATATACTCTTAGTGGTGCCACATTCTAAAAGGAGGTGGGAGATTTTCTCCTCCACTTTTTTTCACATGAAGCATCCAAAGGGGCCTTAAAAATATTTTTTCCTTAAGTTGTTTGATGTGAGAAGATTTTAATGGGTTAACAACCAAATAGCGATTTTAATTTTTGGTAGGACTCTTGACTAGAATTTGTTCCAAAATCTAGAGGGATATTGAATGTCTTGCTAAAGGAGGAGGTTCTCATACCCTTGTTTGATATTATATCCTTTATTTGACAAGCCCCAAGCTCTTTTATCCTCCATATTTTTCCATAGAGGAGAAAATAAGTTGAGGATATGGATCAAGAGAGATGACTCTTCTTAGGATTCTAGAGGGGGATTGAACTATATCAAGCCCATGTATTGCAATTCTTCATCTTGATCCCAATTTGAGAGTTCCACTAGATTTTTATATCAGTTGATAGAAGACAATCTTTGACCTTTAAGAGACTTGGGTTGTCGATCTGAAAATGAAAAGGCTTGAGTCTCTTTAAAATTTCAAGTGAAATTCGTATGTTCTTGGGTAATAGGATCAAGTTACAAACACATAAAACTTAATGATTTTTTTTTACTTAATCATGAGCAGCATAAAAAGTCACAAACAACCATAAAAGTAAACACATTAACCCAACAAAATGATAAAGGAGTTCACCCCTCTCTTGGGATACATCTCTTGGTCCAACTTCCAATGGATCATTTTCATTAATGCTCAGAGTGTCAAAATCAGTGTTTTACAATGCTCAAAATAAGAAATAGATGGCTTCAATGGATCCAGAATGTCCAAAAACCCCTAGCTGGGCTCTTCCTGCACCTGGTTTGGCCAAAATCTGAGTTGGAATCACTCCCTGGAAGTTTCTCCCAATTCTTTGTTGTCTCTGCTCACCAAAAGGCACCCAGAATGAATGAACCTAGCCTCTGTGTGTTTTTTGTGCCAAAAACTCGGCATGCACGTGCATCCCGCAAAAACTAGAAAATTGTCGAACCCTTAACTCCATTAGCATCTCCAAGGGCGGAGGTCGTGGTGGCGTGGCCCCCATGTGGCCGGGAACTAACCTATTTTCCCACTCCCCTACTGACAATCCATTGAAACTTTCCCACATTTTTGGTGGTCAGGTGGAGGACGCGTGGTATGGGCTGAACCAAGGGCTAACCATTGAAACCCGATGCGTGAGTGTTGTGCTATGGTTATGTGGTAAGTCATATGGAAGGGTTGATCCAAGGGTTGGGGCTTAGCCCTGACCCTTTCCGCATCCGAAATAAATCATATTCAATTTTAAATTAAAGTTTGAAGCATATGGGGTAAGGAACACTGTGCAAGCGGGCTGGTATCCCAGCCCTTGGCAAGTTACTACCAATGTTGGAGGTCCCAGGTTTGACCCCCATGGACTGCAACAAACCTTTTAAACCATCAACCAAATATGGGGTGCCACATGATGACCCCTGGCTGGGCCACGTGGCACCTTCCCATTCAGTTTGAGCATGCCATGTGTTGACCATCCATTGGTCGACGTATGTGCCAATCACCTGCCACATCAAGTACGGTCACCTGCCACATCACTAGTATGATCACCTTCCATGTCACCATTACGATCACCTTCCACGTCATCAGTACGACCATGCCACGTCAGCATTGTATAGACTATACAGTCAACAAAATCTTATTTGTTTGGAAAAGTGGAAATAATGTGATATCTCTCGCATATGACGTCTTTTTGAATCTATTCAAGTTGCATTGGGATCATGAGGACGAGGCCTATGCACGAGTCCATTTTGAAGAAATTCCGAGAACTTTGATTTTTGAGCAAATTTTGATCCCTTGGATCACTCCTCCCCATTGGGAAGCTTTTGGACCTCAAAAAGACTACTTTCAGTCGATCTGAAGATGAGGGTACAATTCCCTCACCTTTCCAACCTAAATCCAGTTGGCCTTTCTTATATTTGTGCCTTTAATACCAACTCGAAGTTATTCCACATTTGCTCGTTTTGAAGTTCTAATCCTCCTATCAAGGATTGTATCTTCATGCAGTTTTGAAAGATGGTCTGGCGAGAAATCATCTATAGAAGGAGTCTAAACATGCTCTCCTTGATCATCAATCAAAGGAGGCTCATACAATCTCAAATTATCAACATTGAAAGTTGCATACATTTTCATATAAGGAGGCAAATCCAAATGAAAGGCATTATTACCAATCTTTTCAAGAATCTTGAAAGGTCCATATCTAGTTGGTTTCAGTTTTTTACCTTCTCTTTTAAGCCTCTCTTTGTTAATGTAAATCCAAACTTCATCTCCAACTTGGAAACTGTGATCAACATGATGCTTTTCATGTCTTGTCTTGTACTTGGCTTGGCTCTTTTCCAACTGTTCTTGTACCATTTGATGCACCAACTAAATTTGTTCAATGAACTTCTTTGCTCTATCAATGTCATATTGACCATCAATAGAAATATCTTTCCCAAAGATAAAATCTAAAGGATATTTTGGAAAATAACCAAAACATGCCTCAAATGGAGATGTTTGAGTTGAAG
This sequence comes from Picea engelmannii, assembly GCA_009831015.1. Classification (NCBI taxonomy): domain Eukaryota; kingdom Viridiplantae; phylum Streptophyta; class Pinopsida; order Pinales; family Pinaceae; genus Picea; species Picea engelmannii. Next base: position 853,953 of record ML781607.1, on the reverse strand, counting down.
AGTGCTTAGCCTGGTTGTAATCATGTTGAATGTAGTGTAGGTTCTCATCTCAAAGCTTAAGATGCTTGCTGCAATAACCACGAAGAAGATGTACTACTGTTCTATTCACCACTTTTTTTTGGCCATCGGTTTGTGGATGAAATGTTGTGCTCTTTTTCATCTTGTTGTTCATGAGTGCCCATAAGCTTGACCAAAAGTTCCTAATAAATCGATAATCTCGATCAAAAATAATGGATTTGGGCAACCCAAAATGTACCCAAACATGCTGAAAGAACATTTGTGTCGTTTGCTCAACTGTAACCTGCTTATTACAAGGCATCAAAATACACATTTTGCTGAAACAATCAACCACAACATAAAGATAATCATGATTCTTTTTATACATAGGTAGACCTCATACAAAGTCCATGGAAATTCTTTCCCAAGGACGAGAAGGAACCGGAAGTGGAGTATACAAACCCAAAGTGGAGTATACAAACCCAACTTTCTATTGCTAGGATTACTTGTAGCACATAAAGAACATCCTGTTACATATATTGAAACACTTTCATTCATTTTAGGCCAATAACAATACCTTTGCAAATTAGCCACCATCTTTCCTACACCAAAGTGGCCAGCAATAAGAGAAGAATGAGCTTCCCTTATGATGTTGACTCTTTCACCCTGTGGAATACATAGCTTGCCAAGATGATACAAAAGCTTATCATGCACATGGTAATACAATTCCTCAACTTGGTTAGAATGACACAAAGTTGCATAAACCTCTTTAAAATCAGCATCCAAAGCATAATGTTCAACATAACCCTCATGCATGGTAGAATTATGCTTAAGAATAAATGAAGCACTAACAATAGGCCTAGAAAGTATATCAACAACTTTGTTATAAATGCCTTTCTTATACCTTATAACCAAGTAGAATTGTTGTATAAAACCCATCCATCTGAAGTGCCTTGCTTGTTGTATCTTTGTTTGTGATTGTAAGTATTGCAATGGTTGATGATCTGTGTGAATGATAGTTTCTTTTCCCCACAAAGAATGTTTCCATTTTTTCACACTTTGCACCAATGCATACAACTCATTATCATAAGTAGGATAGTTAATCACAACACCATTAAAAGTTTCAGAATGAAAACAAACGGGCTTACCATGTTGCAACAAGACTACTCCCATTGCATAGTTGCTTGAATATGTTTGGATCTCAAATGGCTGTCTCAAATCAGGAAGTGCAAGAACTGGAGCTGAACTAATCGTCTCCTTCAATGCATCAAAAGCTTTTTGTTTCTTGCCTCCCCATTGGAAAACTTGCTTGATGCTTGTCACTACATGTAATGGAGCTGCAATTGAAAATAAGTTAGCAATAAACTTTCTCCAATATTGGGCTACTCCCAAAAAGCTTCTTACTTATGTCACATTCTTGGGCCTGGGCCAATCCAAAATGACTTTGACCTTGGAAGGATCAATTTCCAGTTCTCCTCCTCCAACAATATGTCCCAAGTAAACAAGTGAGGTCTTTCCAAACTCTCATTTAGACATCTTCAAAAAAAAAAAAACTTTCTTTAAGACTTCCAAAACTTTCTTTACATGCATAACATGCTCTTCACGAGATTTACTAAATATCAAAATGTCATCCAAGTAGACAATCACACAATCATCAAGAAAAGGCCTTAAAATAACATTCATGACTCTCATGAATGTAGTAGGAGCATTACAAAGTCCAAATGGCATTATCATCCACTCAAACAAACATTTCTTTGTTTTGAAACTTGTCTTCCATGTGTCTCCTTCAACAATCCTAATATGATGATATCCACTTCTCAAATCCAACTTAGTAAAATACTTATCATCTTTCAATTGATCAAGAAAATCATCAATTATAGGAAGAGGATAACGATTCTTTACCATAATCTTGTTCAAGGCCCTGAAATATACACACATGCGCCATGTACCATCTTTCTTTGGCACTAAAACAATTGGTGATCCACATGGTGATGTGCTTGGTATGATGACCCCTTTGTCAAACAACTCTTGGATTTGATTTTGAATTTCAGTGTTCTCCATGACTGACATCCTGTACATACCAATGTTTGGAAGAGGAAAATCCTATTGCAATTGTATCTCATCTTGGATAACCCTTTTTGGAGGCAATCCTTTTGGTTCCTAAAACATCTCATCATATTGGTTAACAACCTCATATAAATCAGATTCAACTTTTCATCACAACCTTGGAAAGCTTTTTTTTCAACATTGTCTTTGGGTTTGATCATCAAGAGGAAACAATTCTTACTAGCATTAACTAATCTCTTCATTTGTCCAACATTTACAAGTGACAAATTCAACTTCTTTGTATGTTCTCTAACAATGTACTCAACTCCATTTTTAAACAAATGATACTTGTTCTCATGACGATGAAATATGCCTCTCCTATCATATAAATATGGGCTTCCCAACACAATGCCACAGATATCCAATGGAATAACATCAAGCTCTACCTCATCTATAAAGTTTGCAGTGATGGAAAATTTAAGTTTACACCTTCTTGTCACATGAAATTTGGCATTGTCACATATCCATCCTAGAGGCTATGGTTTAGGATGTGGAGTAGTTTCCAATAATAATTTATTGACAATGTCTTAATATATGAGATTTGCTTGAGATCTAGTATCAAAAAGAGTATCTATCTTGGTATGCTTTGAAATAACCCTTATGTGGAAAAAATTTATTCTTTATTTTTCATGTTGGGTTTCATTGAGGCTACTACTACTTGAAGAACTAGCACTTGCAATAGAATCCTTACCTTGAAAACCCATGGTTGTAATCTTTGTTTCATCACCCGAATCGGAACCTAAATCATGTTGTGTAGTTGTAGTAGTCTTTGGTTTCCCCTTATGGATGAACTTTTTGGGTCTCATTTTAGGATGAAGTTTCCAACAATGGTCTTCATCATGTCCATCCTTTTAACAATGTTTACATGAAAGTTTCTCTCCCTCTTTCTTTATTGAAGCATTCTTTCTTCCATTTCCTCTAAATTTCCTATTTCCTGTGTCTCCTTTAACAAAAGGCTTCTTGCTGCCCTCTTGAGGTTCATTCCTCCCTCTTTCTTCCAAATGAGTTTGATGTACACAAACTTCATCTAGAATTGTAGGGTTAAACATAAGTATTGTGTGCCTCAAGTAGCTATGCAATCCTCCAATATATTTGAGTAAATTTTTTTGAGAAGATAAATCTATACCCAAAATCAAAGCTCTTATTCTAAATTCTTGAGTGTATCTTTTCACACTTTTCCCTTTAGCTTGTCTAAATTTTTTCCAATCCATAATAGCTTTCTACATGTATGCTAATGGATAAAATTGTCTTTTAAGTGAAAAAATAAAATCATTCCAAGAGGATAAAACTTTACCATGTTTCTTCATGTCCTCTTTAGTTTTGGCTTCCCACCAAATGAGTGTTGCACTTTCCAATATAAGAGAAGCAAGATGAATCTTAGTTTCATAATCTTTGATTCTTTGTATCCTACAATACACTTCAATCTGACAAATCCATTTATCAAATTTCTCATCATTTACCTATCCATTGTACATAGGCAATTCAAACTTAATATCAAGCTTAAGCAAAGGATTTTGTAGAGGAATTTTACGATGTTCGTTTAGAGAATTTGGAGGTGGTTGTGAAATGGTAGAGGAGGTGGAAGATGGAGCTGAATGAGGTGGAGTATCACCATTCCATCCATTTCCTTTTGGAGTTTTATCACCACTATCTCCATTATCCTTTGGAGGGTTTGAGCTTTCACCTTGCAACCTTGCATTTCTTTCTTGAAATAAAACTTTCACCATTTCTGTCATATCATAGAAAACATTTCTGAAAGTTTCATCCTCTGAAGTAAGAGTTTCATGGCTCTCCTCATGAGCCATACTTGGTGAATATCTCCTTGAAGCTTGAGGTGATTGTGTAGTTCTCCTTCTCGAAAGTTGAGAACTTGGCTCTACAAGTTGACCTTCTCCTCTTGTGAGATTCAACCTTGTAAGCATCATAAAATAAACACTTGCAAACAATCAAACCTTCAAAAACCTATTCTCTAATACCAACTTGATATGAACATGAAAAGTCTTGAGTCTCTTTAAAATTGCAAGTGAAATTTGTATGTTCTTGGGTAATAGCATCAAGTTACAAACACATAAAAATTAATGAGTTTTTTTTTACTTAATCATGAGAAACATAAAAATTCATAAACAACCATCAAAGTAAACAAATTAACAAAATAAAATGATAAAGGATTTCACCCCTCTCTTGGGCTACATCTCCTGGTCCAACTTCCAATGGATCATTTTCATTAGTGCTCAAAGTGTCAAAATCAACGCTTTAAAATGCTCAGAATGAGAAATAGATGGCTTCAATGGCTCCAGAAAGTCCAAAACTCCCTAGTTGGGCTCTTCAAGCACTTGGTTTGGCCAAAAACTGAGTTGGAATCACTCCCTAGAAGTTTCTCCCAATTCTTTGATGTCTTTGCTCTCCAAAACGCACCCAGAATGACTAAACCTAACCTCTGTGTGTTTTCTGTGCCAAAAACTCAGCACGCACACGCATCCTACAAAAACTGGAAATTTTTTTAACCGTTAGCGCCATCAGTGCCTCTAAGGGCGAAGGTCGTGGTCGCGTGGCCCCCATATGGTTGGGCCCTGACCTATTTTCCCGCTCCCCTGTTGGAAATCCATTGAAACTTTCCCATGTTTTTGGTGGTCACGTGGAGGACACGTGGTATGGACCAAACCAAGGGCTAACCACCAAAACCCTGTACACAAGTGTTGTGTTATGGTTATGTGGTAATTCATATGGAAGGGTCGAGCCCTTTTCGCATCCGAAATAAATCTTATTCAAGTTTAAATTAAATTTTGAAGCATATGGAGTAAGGAACACCGTGCAGGTGGGCTAGTAGCCTGGCCCTTGCCAAGTCACTGCCACTGTCAGAGGTCCTGGGTTCGACCCCCGCGGACTCCAACAAGCCTTTTAAACCATCAACCAAATACGGGGTGCCACGTGGTGACCCATGGTTCGGCCACGTGGCACCTTCCCATTCTCTCTAAGCATGTTATGTGTCGACCATGCATTGGTCCACGTATGTGCCAATCACCTGCCACGTCAAGTACGATCAAATCCCACATCACCAGTACGATCACCTACCATGTCACCAATACGTTCACCTTCCACGTCATCAGTACGACCCTGCCATGTAAGCACTGCATAGACTGTACAGTCAACAAAATTTTGCCTATTTGGAAAAGTGGACAAAATACGATATCTCTCACATACAATGTTCGCTTGAACCTATTCAAGATGTGTTGGGATCGTGAGGATGAGACCTATGCACGAGTCCATTTTGAAGCAATTCCGAGCACTTTTATTTTTGAGCATATTTTGATCCCCTAGATCAGTTGTCCCCTAGAGGATAGTTCTCTATGATGTTTTCATCCCAAATATGAATGATTTCTCCATTTCCAAGTTGCTAAGAGAACAAAGATTCGATAAGTGGGGTTCCCATATTTAATAGTTTCCATATTGAGGATCCTCTTGTTTGAGGAAGGGGATTCTCTAGACATCATAATCGAGATACTTTTTGTGATTTTTTTTCTTCCACCATTCTTCTTCCCTTGATGTCAAACTCTAAGCCACTTTAGCTCCAAGCTCATTTTTTCATAAACTACAGGTCTCTTATTCCTAGTTCCCCTCTATTTTGAGGTGTTCTAACCATTTTCCAATATACTAGGTTGAATTCCTTGGAATTATTATTGACCCTCTTCCACAAAAACATTCTTACAGTTTTTCCTATGGAATTTAATATTCTACTAGAAGTGAGTAGGAAAAAACACATGAAGGTTGGAAGGGATGACATTACTAACTTGATGAGAATTACCCTACCTTGCACATTCAACCATTGAGATCCCTAATATGTCAATTTATAGTTGAATTTTTGTAGGAAAAGATTCCAATTTGAGGCTTTGGTTTCCTTGAAGAATATGGGGATGCCTACGTAGTTAAAGGAGTTCCATTATGTCCCTAGGGGGGATTCAAGGAGTCTCACAATTCTAGCTAAAAGTCCTACTAGGGTGTTCCAACCATAGAGCATGATTTCAATATTTTTCACTAGCCCTATGGATGCATCAAGGAAATTATCTAGGATTTATTTGAAGTGTTTGGATTTGGTTATGAAGATTCCTCCCACTAGAAGAGTGTCATCATCAAATCATGAGTGATTAATGTTTCTTACACCTCATGCAATGTTGGTTGTAGGTAGGGATTCTATGATCCAAGTTGTCCCCAAAGCTCTTACAAGAGCTTCCTCCATAATGATGTAGAGGGTTGGCCTTCAATTTAGAAGTGGGGAAATCTAAGGTCCCTTACCTAATGTAGCAACCCAATCTATGAAAGGATGAAAGAAACCAAATCTATTCAAAAATTTAAAGAATAAGCTATCGATATCTTGGTCAAAGGAATTACTCGTGTTAAATTTTATTACCATGCCCTACTCTTTTACTTGGTAGATGGAATGTACTATTCCTTGGACTAACATTATGTTGTCAAATATTTTTCTTCCTCTCACAAAGACCCCTTGGACTATAGAGATAATAAGGAGGAGAAATATGCTTATTCTAGAGGCCATGATTTGGTAAGAGACATGACAGAGGGCGGTGGGGCATATTCTAGTGAATGAGGTGGGTTTTTCTTCTTTTAAGGATCAAGGATAGGAATGTTGAATTAATCCCACCCTAAGCTTATTCTTATTCTTGTGTTTTCTATCATCCTCCATAAGACATGCTTAATAATTTTCTAGCATTCTTGATAGAAGTGGTCAGTGAAATAGTTTGCGCATGGGGCTTTGTCTAGATCCTTCATACTACCTTTTGTAATTTCTCTTCAAGTATTTCCTTCATTAGGTTGTCATTGTCCTCTTCTTTGATAATTGGGTGGATAATGGAGAGCATTTCATTCCATGTTGAGGGTGTAGATAACATTCCTTCTATATGAATATATTTAAAGTGTTCATGTGCTTCCTCTTTTAGTATTTCAAAGGTGTTGATCCTCTCTCAATCCTCCATATCAACCTCTACTACATGGTTCTTAATTCTTCTTTCATTGGCCTACTTGTGGAAATATTTGGATTTTCTATCACCATATTTAAGATATGGACTTTTGGATTTAAGCCTCCAATAATTCCTCTCTTTGAGCCTTGCCAAGCGCTTAGTCCCAAGCTACCTATTGTTCAAGTTGAATATTCCTCTTCTAGGTTTTATATCAACTAGATATCCTCCAATGTAGAAAGATGTCAACCATATTTTTTTTTAATGGATCCCTTATGAATATGTCCCCCCACCATTTTTCCAATGGGATGAGCACCATGTTTATATCCATTGCAATTATTCTTTGGGAGTGCAAGATATTGTCCCCAAACATTCATATGAATTCCCAACAAACATTTTTATCATTATAACTATTAGGAGAGTAAATATTGAAGAGCCATACCTGATCCCCCGAGGAAATGTTTTTTAATGGTGTGTGCATCTAATACTGAGCTTTCTAATTTGAGATAAGATCCACCTCTTTAATTTTCCATGTTGTAGTGATTCCTCTAGAAGCCCCTCTTGAATCTATGTGCATTCCTTCAATAATTTTCTACACCTTACCGAGTATTTGGAGGTTGGTGTCAAGTATTCTACATTTTTTTCTTAGATTAATAGTATTGTTGGATTTTCATTTCTTACCCTTAAGTTGTAGATTACTTCTTGTTTCTTTTTTATACCCATCCCTCTAATATTCTAGGAGATCACTTTCATTTCTTGGATTATGACTGTTGGATTCCATTACTAAATACTCCATGAAGGGTAGCTTCAACCCCTAAATATTTTTCTTTAATCAGTCCTCTTCTCTTTTCTCTTTGTTTTATTTCATAAGTTCCCAATTTTTTCCTGGATTTAGTATCCACTTCTTCTTCCTCCTCACTTATTTGTTCATATTTTTCCTTTTAAGGATGATAAAAGAGAGGGGAGTGAATAAGTATTTGGATGGGATGTCTTCTTGTGAGGGTGGATTCTTGTTTTCTCATGCACAAGGGTGGGGATGGGTTTAGTTGGGATATAGGGTTTCCGGTGAAGGAGAGATGAAAACAATTGGGGTGGTTTCAATTAGAGACAATTTTGAAGTGTTGGTCGAGATTGATGGAGGAAATGTGTTGGTGGCATAAACTTTTGGCTCATTCTTGGAGGGGTAGAATGATGAATTTTTTTTTAGATTGTTTGAAAAGATTATTCTTGGAGGCAGAAGGTCCGTTCTTTTGATGTGTTTCTTTTTTGGATTGGAATATCTGTTCTCTTTAAAGGATTTCAAGGCATCCAATTTATCATTCAATTTCTAGTCTTTTGTAAAATGACCATACTCATGGTAAGTTTTACACTTGAGAGGAAAATATTCATGGTCTAGGGGTTGAATGAACTTCCAAATTAAAATATCCATATTTACTACTTCAAGTATCCCCTTCCCAAGTGTCCACCTCCATGTGGATCCTTGCATGGGAAGACTAGCATGATTTGGGTTCTACTTGATATATTTTCCTATTGAGGTTTTGTTGGATGATAGAATTTGATCATGCCAAAGGATCAAATGGAGGTGGGGGAGTCTTACCCCATCTAGGATCACTGAGGGGAGGTGTTATTCAAGGTTAAAATCCAAGGAGAATCAATTTATATGCATACATCTTATCCCCATGAAGTATGGGCTACTTTAGAAAATCAAGTCTCGCTATTCCTTAGTTCAAAGAGGATTGCATAAAAACCTCATTCATAGAAGAAGGTCCATATTTTTCCTTTGATCAAAGGATACCATTTTTTGGAGCCATGTTTCCATCAAGAAATGTGAGGGACAAAAACCAATTAACTTTCCTACCAACACTTTTTTTTGCAAACATGATAACTTTCTTGATCGAGGCTTGGTGAGGAATCTTCACGTACGGGATGTCATCTAGTTTCTTTACAAATATTCTTAAGGATGAAGGTGAAAAAGTCTCCTTCTTGGTTGTGGTATTGGATGTCTTGAAATGACAAAGACTTGTATGAGAAGGAAGAGGATGAGGAGGGGGAGGTACTAAGTGCACCCTTCACCCTCACTTCCTATCATATCCATTATGGATCAGCCATATTCTCACTTGTAACCCTAGATCAGATTCAAGAAGACAAAAATTATCAAATTGCATCCAAGGCTATTTGAACTTGACATTCCTTGAAGTTTATCTTTATAGTTTAAACACATACATAAAATATCAAATGTCGAAGATATATCTAACTCATTTGGAAATTCAATATGATAAACATTGTTTGAGATTTCAATAGGACTCAACGTGGTCAATTTTTTCTCATTTTCATCTTTCTATAGAATCCCTTCAGAAATGTCTCTTTCCTCAAATATGTTAGAACCAAATATCCTTCATCAAACACATTTTTCTCTTGTTTTCTCATCCACCCTTCTTATTTGTATTATTTTACCACAACTATTATTTAACTTGTTCATGTAGATTCTTCACGTACTTTGCAAATGATTAAAAAACAACATTGTTCCTATTCCTAGCTAGTAATTTAAAAAAATGTCACTTCATTAGCCAACCTACCATAAAAAAATTCAAATTGTGTTTTACTTGTTGATTGGTTCACAAAATTGTTATAAAACAATTATGTCTATTTCAATACTATGTCATATTTCCCTACCTTCTCTCCAACAAGACACTTAAAAAAATTACCTAAACTCCTATGTTTGACCATCAACATTTCGATGGTACATAGAACTAAATTGTAATCCCATTTCCAAAATTTTCCACAAGGTTCTCCAAATATAGACAAGGTATTTATTGCCATTATATGAGGTTATACTCCTATGTAACCCATGTAGCCTTACAATTACTTTGAAAATTAACACTACCACATTTATGGCATCATAAGTCTTATTAAATGGAATAAAATGTACCATATTTGAAAATATCTTAAAAACTATAAAAATAGAATAATTACCTATCTTGGTAGTCCTAACAAAAAATCCATGTTGATATCCATCTGTGTCTCGTCTAGTATTGGCCACAACGCATACAAAATTCTTCCTTTAAATTGATGACAAAATCTTCAACATTCCACCCACTTATTCAAATCCTTAGTCAATCATGACTAATAAGATTTTTCTTCCACTAATACCTTTGTCTTCTCAACACCAAATTGTCATTCTAATCCCCCACTGTGCAACTCACTAATCACATTTTCCATCAACAATCCTCTAGGGATGCACATCCATCATTATTATTATTATAAATCTTTGTCATATGATGTACTCCATGTACAATGTTCTATTTTCACTATAAGGCTCTTTGAAAACCTTCCATGTTGCTGAAAAATAATCATCATCTATAGATAAAGTCTTTACACTATCCAATCCCGCAACTTCCTTTGACATGGTGGTTAGTAAAGAGGCTCTCCCACTCAAGGCATATATAACTTTGTTGGAATTTCTAGACCTTATATGCTTAAAAGCAAATGAATAAGTTTGTAGGAATTATACCCACCTCATGTGCTTTTACTTGTTTTTCATTGATTGATAATACATTTCCATGATTGGGTGTCAATGTGTAGAGCAAACTCCTTAGGTAAAATTTAATTCTTGGATTATGGCATAAAATTCATCATCATAAACTGAATATTTGTTCCTAGAATCATTCATTTTTTTGATAAATAAACCAATAGGTTTACCTTATTGACTCAAAACTAGCCCTATTGTTGTTCCACTTGCATCACTATCCACCTAGGACACTTTTTGAAAGTCAAGAAGTGCTAATACACAATGCTCTATTACCTTCTTGTTGATCAATTCAAATTTATTTTTGGCTATGGATGACCACTTAAAATACCCTTTCTTCATCCAAGTTAGCGGTGCACAGATCCTACTAAGGTTTCTAATAAACTTCATGTAGAACCTTCCCAACCCATGAAAATTTGTTAGGGTCCCACCCTAACTTCTCTATCTACGAGTAATTAGGTTTTTAATCAATGTAAGGTCGTTTTCCTAAGAAAATAAGGCCTCCTAGGTAGTTGGAGTGTGTACTCATTAATCTAATGTGGTCTCATTAAGTAAGTCCCACTAGGTAGTTGGCATTCAATAATGTAATATGACCTGGTCATTAATGTAGAGGTCATTAGTGGTTATTTTTTGGATTTGCTAGAAACCATTTACAAAGGTTAAGATTCATGTAAGAGGAGTGAGGTATTCAAATTGGATTGGAGCTCTTTGCTTTTGGATCTTCCCCCCTTGAAGTGGTGTTTTGAACATTTCTATCAGTTTCAATATCAATATTGGGTTTTTCATTTCACAAGTACAATTACTATTGTTCTTTTCTTGTTATCTATTGAAGATGATACGTTTTGGATATTTTTCATTTTGCATACTAAGAATCTTGCAAGTGGTAACAAATAAATTTCTTAGGAAAGCACAAACACCAAAATTTTAGATTTTTTTTAATGGCTAGAGCCTCTATAAACATAGATATCTAACATTAAATGACTAGAACAATGAAATATGGACAAGAAACACACACACATAGAATACAAGTGGGTTCATCCATAGAAATCCTTTTAATCCTCTATCGGTACCTAGTGATTACTATTGTATTATATATAATTTGTTTATGGATTTGTTCTTCCACATACCATCAAGTATATTAAAAGACCCATAAGTATCATTGAGGCCCTCCTTAGATAATAATTTCATTTATCTATGTCTATAGTACATTAAGCATAGTAGTTGGGGAGATCACTCTTGTGTACCTGGGAATTGGGTAGTACAAGTAAGATACAATCTATTCTCCTTAGTCGATGTTGTGAAAGAAAAAATGAGTATTGTTGTTGGAACCCCAAGTGTATATTAGATATATATAGATATTTACACTCCCTTGCTCATCAGAACCCAAAAACCTATTTAAAAAAGGCATTTTCTCTTTTTTGGAGAAGTAGATTGGAGTCAGAACAATGCTGTTTGAAGAAGATTCAGGGTGCCATTTTCAAATTGGTATTATGATATAGATTATGAGAAGTATTATGGAATTTATAACTAATTTTAGTTGTAGCTTCAAAGTCATATAAGGAAATATTGCAATGTGATTGTGTCTCTAATCAAGAACTAGATTGCAAACACATAAGTGTCATGAAAAGTAAGGTTGCGGTGTCATTTATGAATTGGGGTCTTATTAGTGATTATAAGAAGTATCTTAGAAGTTCCAACCATTATTAGGACAAGTTTTCAAAAATATTTTAGGAGTACCTTAGTCAGTTTCATGCATACCACTGGAGAAAAGGACATGGATGATTGGATGAACAAAGTGGATGTTGGTTTCTCTACATTAGCTTAGTAGGTGTGATACCTTGTTGAGTCAAATCAATGAATTTTGGATGCCATGAATAGCTTTCAACAATGCATAACCACCTAATTTGAGGCCCTAATTGGTCATATTTATATGGACATTAGGTAATCTTCCAAGGATGGTGAAGGTAGTTCTCAATAATTCCTAGATGATTCTAATTCCACTTAGTTGTACCAATTCCCAAAGATCGATTTAGACAAGTTTGATGGGTCCAATTTGAAAGGATGGGTTGACCATATGGAACACTATTTTCCTTTTCTTGAGACTTGAAGTGATGTGTTGAAACTCTATTTGGATGTGATATATTTCAATTGAGACAGATAGCAACGGTGATAGTGGCACAAGAAATCATAACTCGTGTACATTTTTTAGAACCAGTTTGTGAAATCATTATATGATAGATTTTAAACATATACTAATTTTGTGGGGATGTTAACCAAGTTGTGAAAAACTAGTATTTTGAAGAAATATATTACTACTTTTGAGTGGTTATCCCTCTGGATGGAATGGTTGGATGATGATATATTTTCGATGTTTGTTTTATTAGTGGACTTAAAGAGGAGATATAATCACAATTTGAGATACCTCAAACAACTACATGGTTGGATGCCTCTCAAAAAGATTCTTGTGCTCAATTTATGACAATTATCTAGTCTAAATGCCCCAATTTTATTCCATGGCCACTTTGTCCCCATCCACCTTTTAACACTACAAGGAAAATGCCTTCTAACAAAGGTTTTTGTGGAGGTTTTTTGTGTTACAAGATTATGAAGAATTATCATAAAAACCTTCGCTATTGGGAGAAAAGCTTTTTGTGGAGGTTTTAATGGATTTTCACTATAACTAAAAATTATGGGAAATCAAAGGTTCTAATGGAGGTTTTTCTTGTTGGTGTACTTATATCAATAATGTGCACTAGTGTGAAAAATATATATACCATATGAACCAATGCACCAATATTTGATATCCATCAGGAATTCAAAAATGTATAATATGCATTGGTGTGTATAATATATTTTTGAATCCCCGATGCATATTTTATATATTAATATGCACTAACTAGTGTGTATAATATATTTTCGAAGCCCTAGTGTGTATGTTAGATATTGAAAGCACATGTGCACTCATATCGATAATACACACTTGTGTGTCATTATTTGAAAAGCACTGGGGCTCTAAAAATATATAATATGCACCAATGCATATGTATACCTCTGTATACTTTAGTAGTCAAATCGATGCACAGAGGGGTCCCTTGTCCCACAAACAAGGGGGTCTCATACACCAATTTGATGTCTGGATTGATCGTGAAATTAAAAATAGA
>ML781607.1:815121-840159 GCA_009831015.1 Picea engelmannii | reverse complement strand
ATATATATATATATATATATATATATATATATATATTTATTTATTTGATGCATCATTGCATATATTAAATAATGAAAGAAGCAATGTGTATATTACATCTGAAAAAGCATCAGTCTATATATTACCTTTCATGCTGTTATTTCTTTAGTTATTATGATAACAATAAAAACAACATTAATGGAATCATTAAAGGAAACAATGGTTTTGTTGTCACTAGGAGCACATGTTCTTTTGTTGTAGTTATTCACATCGGTGCATAATGCATTAAAATGCACCAGTGCATAAATTTATATGAATTGCACCATTGTGTTCAAATGAATATAATGTATTGATATGTTTTAGTGCTAGGGTATGCAAATGTAACTTGTTTTTTTACAAACTTTCCATTAATTATAAAAAAAGTAAACTATTATTAATAACAATATTTATTTTTATTTTACAATTATTGTGTTTGGATATAATAGTTGCATTAATGTGTTGTATTGTTTAAAAAAACATGCCAGTTGATTACACCTTTGTTTATTATAACAATGTAAACTATCCATATATTTAATCATCAATGTAATAATTTATGACACTAGACAATGCAATAGAATATGAAATCCATTTTATTATATATGAATAAGAGGCCCTTCATAAATGCCCATAATGGGACAACATAAAGGCCCATGATAATCAAAATGTCAATAAATACTTCTTACGATTAGTGGTAACATGTCATCATCCAATTGGGATAATATGTCCACATTAAACAAAATGCTTTATTTTCACAGACAAAAATTCTAAAATATACAACTTGCAACATTCAATTTCGGTGATTATCATTCATTGCTCAAACTATTGTTATTGCTCGAACTACTTGCATGCCTCATTTTTCATCAATTGTAGGGGATATTGTACTTGGGTTATTTGGAATGTTTTGTTGATTGGATTGATTTTGAAATTCCACCCCTTCATGTTCCATCCACAAGCATATGAATAAAGTGTAATTAGTATATTTACATTTATAACATAATATACATGATTGTGTAAATTAAAAATGTACCATAGTAGTGAGCGTTGCATAAACAATGATGTCTCTCAAGTTATCTTCTATTGGATCCACTACATGCTTTGTTTCCTACAAGTTTTATTTTCCATGACAAAGCATAGATATAATTAAAGGTTTATTGTTGTTCCATTAACTATAAAATAAGGGAAGTAAAACAACATAGCTACTTACAAATTGTTCAATTAACCCTTCATTATCCAACACATAGTCACAATCCATACTTAATTCAATGCCAATCAAGTGTTTAAATGGCTCTTATTTGGATGCTATCACCTATTAGAAAACATCTATGGATGATTGTAAATTAATTAAAATATAATCATCACAACAAATATGAAATCTTAAGTAAAAAAATGCAAGTACTCACAAACTTTGATCAACCATTTCATGCCTTGTTGTCCCGTCTTATGTGTTGAATAGGTTCCATTTTGGTTTATTTTTTGCAACAACAAAACAATTAAAAATCATTGTTTCGTGAGGTAATTAAACTCTCCACACATTAAAAAAATCAATGATTACATACATTTGATGCACATTGTTGTTAGGATAGCTCCTCCTACAATTCAATTATCCTCATTTCTTTGACCATCTCCTTGTACATTTTTTTCAACATCCCTACCAACTTGTTTCAAACATCACCTCATTTGTTCTTTGGAATTTTTTCAATATTCCTAAAAAACGAAAAGAACAATTAAAAATTAATTAATATTTATACAAAAATGAATATAGAAAAGTTATCAATTTGGTACTCTTTTGGACTAGTATAAGCATGTTATAGAAAAACATAGTGAGCATCATTCATTTTTGTTATTTTATGTTTTTCTATTGCAAGTCTCATAGGTCCCATTAACTGTTGCTCCATAAATGCTTGTTGTAGTTTATATATGACCTAATTCTTGGAGCCATTAGCTTTTTTATATTGTAAATGAAAAGAAAACATGCACAATCTTTCCACTATATCTCTGATAGTTTTATAAAAGTTCCCCCCTACTTCGAGCACCACTCTAGATTAACTGAGTTCACCAATTTATCATCATTTACATCTTTCATAATTTTTATCTTCTTAGGAGGACCTTCTGTTCCCTTGTTATCGATCCTTATACAACATTCAACAAATATCAAATTGAATGTTTGAAACATGTTATTGATTATAGTTACGAAGTACATAATTAGAAAAAAATCAAAGAAAAAATTCATATTGATTACCTTTTGATCCACCTAATTCATCTCTTCGTAACATTTCCATAAATCCTTTACACTCTTTTCCACTCAAAATCTAAACAATCTTATTGATTTTGTTCAATTTTTTACTTTGCATGACATGCATTATCCAATGCATTGTTCAATTTAATATTAAAATTTTAAAGAATTTTCCACGTTCTCTTCTTGAGATGTGGTTCCTTCGCACTTGTTTTTATAATTGTTTTTACCTAATCTTGTATAAGACATCTTCTATTAATAAAATCCCTACATAATTAAATACACAAATTATGAAATACATTTTTACAAATTAAATAAAGAATTTCATCCTACAATTGCTTTTGGGTAAGTTGGTGTGTAAGGTTCAGTAATACACACCAATGTATCTAATATATTTTTACACACTAGTGCATTGTTACTGTATAGTGCACACTACTAAACTTGGAAACACTTTTTAAAATTTAGGTGACGCCAAATGGTACGTTTTACCAAAAGCCCATTGGTGCATCTTTACTATGCTATGTGCATCGTGAATCATGAAAGTGTTTTTAAAAAAAATAACAATGACATGCATTAGGATATAATATAATAAGTGGTCCCAATCCAACAAATACTTAAACCCCCATATACATTTAAACAAATCCATTAAATATTCATTGCATAAAAAAAAATCTCATTGTGAAATAGTAGAGAGAATAAACCCCTAATGCCAGAGTTTCCAGCAACATAAAACAAAAGGGAAACAATAAGAAAATTAGGTGTTAGGATATTTAGACACTTAGGAGTTACTTAAAATAACTTGGCATAATGTGTCTTTAAGTAAACATATGTTTCTTTAGTATGCATTTGTATTTATGTAATCCAACAATCACAATATGTTATAGAAATAAGTGATTCAATGCTTCATATTCTCCTCGATAGTAACGTCTATATTGATCGTTGGATTAACACTCAATTGGTCCATGATTTCTATTTAAAGAGTGTGGATGGTCATTTGCTAAAGATAAATTGTGAGAACCTTCTAAGTACAAAATTTTCTTTTGCATTAATATATTACCTCAAGTGGTCGTGTTGGTTGGGGCCATGGACTATTTCCCTCTTTAAGTGTTTTAACAATATAATACATTGGTTTACTAATATTTTATTTGGTTTTGTGAATATTTTTTTAAAGTGTTTGTCATGTGTGGAAATACTCCATTTTTTTGAACATGGTATCAAATCATGTATGAAGACTCGCTCATGTTGTTGATTGAGATCCTAAAACTATGTCATTGCATGCATACAAATATTTATAAGTTCTACTATTTTAATTCATTTCTAGGTTAAGCGGTCTATTTCATTGCATCTAGAGCATTGTTTTCAGTTGGAAGCACTTTTTGTTTCACCCAAAAAGGTTTTTGTTTGACTAAGATATGACCTTTTTGTAAGATCTAGAGGTATAAAGTTTCATTGCACCTTTAAATTTATGTTTTACCGAGTTAATATTTTGGTTTTTCTGTTTATCTTCTCAGTTTGCTACTATTTCAGTATGCATATGCCTTTTGTTTTACACTCTATGGGATCTAACCCACTTTCTTGTTAAGTTTCAGAAAAAAAAATAAAAAAAAATTGAAATCTCATTTGTTTTTGTTTCCGGTTGTGTTGAAGTAACTTCAATCATAAAGGAAGTTCATTATAAAAGTGATTCTCACTTTTTTTATAAAAACATGTCACTTCATAAGTAGCATATTTGTAAAAATGAGCTTATAGGAAAAGTTAGGAAGGAAGGGAATTTGTTTTTACTCAACAACCTCATTGTGTATCCATCACCACATGGATCAACCTCTACCTTCCAAATGGCACCTGGGTTACCTTTTATGACTTTCTTAAAAAGGGCATAACTTTGATATATGAATCCCATTTTCAATGTTTTTTTTAATTGCCTATTTTTTTGAGACCTTTCCATCTAGAAAGCCAGTTTGATACTTTGAATCCATATTATCTTGATATTTTAGTATGGCTAGTCAAAGTGATGTTTTACTTACCAATACTAACTACTTCTCATGAAAATCCCATATGGAGGATTTACTATGAATTAAATGCCTTTATCAAATTATCTTTGGAAACAAATCCTCCATTAATGCCACAAATAAATCCAAATGAAACAATAAAAATGACAAAGCATGTAGATTAATCAAAATTTCCATCTCTAATGATTTATGGTTTCACCTTTAAGGAATTGATCACCTAGATGAAGCTTGGGATAATATGGAAGCTGTATTTAGTAAACACGGTGCAATTCAAGCTCACCATCTTGAAAATCAATTAATTTCTTTAAATCCCAATGATTTCTTTTGCATTGAATATTATATGTCCAAGTACAAGACACTCAGAATTTTACTTAAAGACTATAACATAGAAATGAAGGATGATTGATCTCTCTCTCTCTCTCTCTCTCTCTATATATATATATATATGTATATACTTTTCACTCACCAAAGAAGCTCTAAGGGATTCTACATAGCACCCTCTCTTGATCCTTTTTGTGATTCTCTTATTAGAGAGCAACGTAATTTCTTGCGTCTTGGAGTGATTAGCACTAGGGTTGCATCTAACAAAGCCTCAGTGGTTGAATAGAAGGATAAATCCAAGCATCCAAAGAAGTAACATTCTCACAACAACAAGAAAAACAAGGGTCCCAAACCCTCTTACCCATCTTCTACTTCCAATGGTGACAAAGGAACAAAATAAAAAAGTAAGAAGACTAACAAAAATTGCAAATTTTGTGGGTGAGATGTTCATATAGTGTCTAAATGTTTTAAAATCATGGATTCCTTAGAAGCAACAATGAATAAGAGAAACATCAATCTTGATTCTTCTTATTCCATTGTTTCCTCTCATGGACATGCACTTTTTGCTTTTGGTTTTCCCTTCAATGCAACATCTACTTCTTCTTCTAATGACTGGCTTACTGATTTTGGAGCATCTTATCATATGGATATGAATAAAGATATTTTTTTATGCTCTTAATCAATGTAACAACAAACATATATTTGTTGGTGATGATAGATCTCTTAGTGTGGGTCTTGAACAATTCAGATATATGATGGTAATTTTAAGAATGTATTATGTGTTCCAAGTCTCTCTTGCAATCTGTAACATCCCGCTCTGGCACACTTACAAAACTTATTCTTTGAGGACACTTTCTCGCAAGTGATCTGGACCTTTCTGATATTAATACATTTATGCTTGATTATGATGCGTTCTGATGGACGACATGATGTTTTACTACTTGTTATATGCAGGTGCTATTGACTCAGTTTATTTGAGTGTGCAGAGTTTGTGACTTGGAGGATGCAGAGGCATCGACGGAACCCTTGGACTCCGGATTGAGTCAGGGAGTGTGATATTTGAGTTGATTTATTTACCATGATATTTATTGATTTGATGATATGTTGTTGACATGTTCTGACATAATGGTTGATGATGAAGGCTGACGATAGCTTGCCGACCAAGACTCACATATGGAGTAAAGGGGCCACACATGATTTCCAGAGAGGTTGAGGGAGAGGTGTGGACAGCAGCCCTGCCACAGCCTACTAGCACTCCCGCCGTGGCTCGAACTGTAGGTTAATGATTACCTAGTTTGAGAGGATCCACGATGCCGTGAGGGAAGACTGCGACAGTCGCTCACGATGACTCTAAGGGGTGTGCAATAAGGCAGGGGCCTTATTCCTTAGAGCCCTTAGTCTCCCACAAGTTCACCTGGAAGAGTGTTGATTCTAGGGGTTATAGATGTCTACCAATCCGTCAAGTCAGCGAGTGGCACCCTTGGATCACGTGGTGCATCCTGAAGGGCACGTCGCGCAAAGAAAAACAAGTCAGCGAGTGGCACCCTTGGAGCACGTGGTGCATCCTGAAGGGCACGTCGCGCAACAGAAGCACACGAGGCGAGTGGCACCCTTGGAGCACGTAGTGCGTCCTGAAGGGGACGTCACATGGATGATGATGATGAGACAACCTAGATGACCCTAAGAACTTAACGCCTCATAAAATTCTTAAAATGACTCCCCTAATGAATTGTCGCCTAGTTCAATCTAAACCTAAATTTAAAACATCTCAAAGATAAAATTTTGATAATCCCTAAGAAGAGATCCTACAAAATTAAACATAAGGGCGCAAACTAAAACCCTCCTTTGTGTTAGTTAAAGTCTTCTTAAACTAAGGGGGGGTAAAGTAATGAGGGGGATAAATTAATTGAAACCCAGAATTTTTAAATTTTAAAGAAGATTAAAATTATTTAAGAGAGGGAGTATAAAAATTTAGGATTTTAACAATATATTGAAAAGACTATTAAGTGCAATTATCATTTTGGGTTTAACAAAAAAACAAAAAAAAACAAACAAAGAAATAATAATAAAAAGAGAGAAATAAAAAAAATAGAAATGAGGAAACTTGTAATAAAGGAAACTCAATAAGGGAAAGTAGGAGACATAGGGTAAAAAGCGAAAAGGAATCAACATTTAAGGAGTTACTAAAAATCAACAACTTCATTTTAGGAAAGTTATTAAAAGCATGAGAGGGGATATAGGAACCCTAGGAGTAATTTAAGGAGCGATTTTTGGGGGGAGTGAGGGAATTGAGTCTTTTAATTATTAAAAAGAAATGAATTTTTGGAGAACCGTGGGGATTAGTGACACTTGGACGACAGTGAATTTTTAGAGGTTTGTCATAAAAATGCAATTAATAATGATTTAGGAAAGTAGGTGGGTCTCAAATTTCTATAAAATAAGGGGAAAAGAAGGAAGAGGGGATGAACGGTTAGCGTAACGTTACGCTGCCAGATTGTGGCTTGACAGACTGCTTGTGAGGAGTTGGGTTTATCTCAGCTGTATTAGAGTGGTAGCTCAGCCTTGGAGGCGGGCTGAGAAGCTAGTATTATCTCTGGATCTTGTGCGGCCCCTTTGCGGCTCGGGGGGCTAAGGGGGAAGCAGAGTACCCCTAGCGATTGGCTGGGAGGTACCGGTGAGGGTTCCATGGTCAGCAAGTAGGAGCGGCAAGGAGTGCAGGACTTCGATCGAGGCGCGGACAACATACAAGGCAGGCACAAGAAAATAGGTACACTCGTTTAATTTATTGAGTATATTTCATTTGATATTAAGCTGGGAACTGTAAGATGATTGTAATTTTCTAAAAAAGCTGGTTCTGGCAATCTCACTTGCTGATATATTATGGAATTAAAACTAGATCTGGCAATCCCTCTGGCACTTTTGTTTGGTTTTTATTTCAAGGATTCGGTTGATCTGGTGTTCAGGTTTGGTATCCGTCTGTTGAGCGTTTGGCATTTTTACTTTTATTTTTTTGATCAGTGGAAGAATTCGTTTTCTTGGTGTGAATTCGTGGAGTTGAATTCGTTGGGTGCTCTGGATTTCGATTCTACATTTTGGATATCGATTGGGCATCTGGGAGGTCGATATGGCACTCTGCATTCTAGATTTTGAATCTGCAATCATGAATTTCGATTGGCATCCTGCATTTCATCTCTTGCCCAACGTTTTTTTTTTAAACCCTCTGCATTTTGATTGAGTGGTCCATTCAGACTGCATTATATCAGCTGTGTTGGTTTCCTCTTTTGGTCTGTGTTTGATTGAGTGTTTCATTCAGACTGGCATTATCAGTGGCGGTGTTTTCTCTTTTGGTCTGCGTTTTTATATGAGATAACTGTGATTTTTATTGAGGAAGGGCTCTGCGTTTTTATAAGATTAATTTTCATCCTGTGTTTTAAATCTACCATTACTGGAATGATGTGTGCTACCGTCGAATGCTGCGTTTTAAGTATTTAATTGTCTGATGCGTCTTACTGGAATGATGCGTGTGACCATTAATGATGCATTTTAACCATTTTAATTGTGAAATGCGTCTTACTGGAATGATGCGTGTTACCATTGAATGATGCGTCTTACTAGAATATTGATGGGCGTTTTATTTGCCACTGTAATTTGGGCCAATTGCACTGTTGCTGGGCGTTTTATTTTCCACTGTATTCTGGGCGATTTTGCACTATAGAATGGGCGTTTTTGCATTTGCTATTGGGCATTTTGGCAGCTATAGAAAGGGGCATTTTGCAGTTGTCTTATTGGGCATTTTCTTTCTTTAAACAACGAGCAATCCTTATTCGGCGTTTTACTATACACAGTGAGCCATTCTTGTTGGGTGTTTTTGGTTTTACACGTTGAGCGATTCCGCCAATGGGCGTTGCTATATACAGTGAGAAATGGTTTTTAATGGGTGTTTTATCCCCTCTGCGATTTGTTTACTATTGGGCGTTTCCTCTTCTGTTGATGCAATTAAGCCGGTGTGCGTTTTCACAGAGTGCATGGGTGTTTTTTTTTTTTTTTTACAGCGAGAGTGTTATCACAGCATGGGCATAGATTCGTGGGCGTTTTGTTTGCGTTGATTGTTCACCTGTGACTGCGAGTGAAATTAACCTTGCCAGCTTTAAAGCCACCAAAATCTGTAACATGAGGTTGTTTATGTATAGCAATTTCTAAATTATCGCTACCCTTCAATATTGTCCTTTATATATTGATATTTGGCATTTCTATATTGTCATTTAAATTTTGCTATTTTATATACTGCCATGTTCTTAATTATAATGTTATCTCGTTAGTCTCCAGTCGATGAATCATAAATTTTACTATCGCCGAACCATGTAGCCATTGACAAACGTTTCCCTCCTGTGTACCATTTCCAGTTGACTGAGTTCCCCCTTCTGACTAACTCTTAATAGCCTTAATGATTCTGTCAGTTCTAGGGTAACGGTTTCATTTAATTATATAATATAGCTCTTAATACAATATCAATTATTTGTGTAAGAAGGCAATACCAACAATGGTTGAAATTTATGAAGGACATTATTCTCTTGTATTAATCTTACACAAGAAAACTCTTACATGTGTACGCAATTGAACAATATTTTATTGTCACCTTTTAAAACTAAATAGTATCTACATTATATGAATATAATATGTTTAAACCTTTCCTAGCTAGATTTAAGTATAAGAAGTAAATGTTTTTCATAGATGAAAATAATGTTTAAAAATTTGATGATTTCACCATTATTCTCCAGATAAAGACAAGCACTATTACCAAGGGTTTTATTTTCAAAAACCTTGAAGATAAAATGCAGTAGTCATAGTGAATGTGGAAGGTTAATGTATGCGGAGGTTATCTTTATTGCTTTTCGATTATGGATTAATAACATTAAGGGGATTATTAATATTAAAGCGAGTAAGTTTTCGTGCAATTTTTAAATGCATTGTCATTAATGGAATAATGGGTATGTGATTAATGTTGCTGAGTATGGTAAGGTAAATATTTAGGTAATGCATGAAGTAAGGTGATGAAAAGTTATTGCAAGGTTATAGAGTAAATAAATGGCTATATATTGACATATTCATTACTTTGTTATCCTTAATTATTGTCTTTTAATATGGATAGTTGACATTCCGAATATTGCCTTTTAATTGTTGTCATTTTAAAATTTTATTGATTTAGATTGCCATTTTAATTTATAATGTATGTTGTTATTTTCAATTGATATTACCTATAAATATGATGTTAGTTTTAGTGCATTATTATTGGACCTTAGTGAATGATTTTATCTCGTAAGGACATTATGAATTTAGTGGTTGTAGCATATAAGAGGTACGAAATTGTAAAATCATGGTCCAGATTGTGCCATAAATGATAGATGGTTAATGTTTCATGACAGAGTTACTGTAATTTTTAATTATTATTAATAACTTATGTGGTGCAATAACCTGGATTTACGTACCATAAATTACTCTGAGTTGGTATATTAGGGTGGTTGTTCGTTTAGAAATGTTGAACTTGGGTGTTCGTGGTCAGAGTCCTTGTCGCGTGCCTTCCGTAAGGGGCGTAATCGTTCTTCTTGTTTATGTTGTACTTGATAGTATTCAGTGGGTTTCTTGGTCGGTTGTGTCGAGTGGGGTATAGACACCTCCCTATTGCCTTAGCATATATGTCCGTGTGTGTGATTTTTCTGCGTAGAGAATCCAATGCTGTATCAAGAGTCTCGAGCCCTTTAAAGGCAGGGTTTCCACTCTTGCAACACACCTGACAGAGGTTATTAGTTTCTGCCTGAGCAGTCGGCTAGGAGCCTGTCTAATCTTCTTTCGAGAAGACATAAGACTAAAAGCCCTGCTTTTCTGTGCAGAAATAGTGAGCTCTACTGATGGATTCTTCCTTCTGTGACCGTACTGTACTTAACACCTGGTGTTGTTTACTACTTACAGCTGCTAGTTGTACACCTTATGTCTAGGGGCATTATTACTTGTTGTCACTGTGATATGTCGGGGTCGTCTTGTTGTGTTCATCTTGCTTGTGTCTGGTTCTAGGTCGGGTTACTAGTTTCTGCCTGAGTAGTCGGCTAGGAGCCTGTCTAATCTTCTTTTGAGAAGACATAAGACTAAACGCCCTAGTTTTTGGTGCAGAAATGGTAGCCCTAAACACCTTGGAATCTTCCCTATGTGTTCATATTGTGCACCCCAGTATGTCTTAATGTTGTGCTATGCACCGTCTGCCTATGGTAGTATATTGTTGATGTTACTTGTTGAGTGCCTTCTGTCTTCTTGTGCCGAACGTCGTGGTTGCGTCTTGTTGGTTTTTGAGTGGCGAGGTAGAGTCAAGTGTGTTGTTACTTCTACACACGTGCACACACCTTACACAAAAAGAAAAAAAATATTGCACCTGTTACTAGATTGGTTGTCGTAGCGATAGGAGGACGCTACACAATCTTCTATCAGTATATTAAATAACTCATGAAGTGAAGGTAAAACAATAGATTTTTCACCTCACCAAGTTGTAATCAAAGATTTAAAAGATCCTAAGCATGTTCTAGCAACTGGAATTGTTGAGGATATTACCAGGTTGTACAAATTTGACAAATTTGGTTCCTCATCTTTTCCGTAAGTTTTTATTGCTTATAGCGATGACTTGAACAAATTTTGGCATGAGAGCATTTTTCATCTAACCTATTAGTCATTGTAACAACTATGTAATAAGAATATGATGATTGGTGTTCCTCTTGTTTCTTGCAGAGATGGTGTTTATCTTGGTTATGTTCTCGTAAACATCATTAGGACAATTTTGACAAACATTCCTCTTGTCACACCTTAGCTCCATTGCAGCTTGTTCATAGTGTTTTTTGTGGTATTGTTTCTTCTCCTTATTTCTATGGGTGCACGTAATTCTTAACTTTCATTGATTACTTATCTAAATTCACTTGGGTTTATTTCTCAAAACTCAAGAGTGAATTTTTTGATATGTTTTTGGCCTATAAGGCCCTTCTATAAAAATAATATGGACATCAAACTAAAAATCTTAAGAAACAATAATGGACGTAAATATGTTAACAACAAATTTACAACTTACTTCACTACAGAGGGAATTCAAATGCAACATAGTGTTCCATATACACCACAAAAAAATAGTATTGTTGAGAGAAAATCACGCATTAAAAGAAATTGAAAATTGTATGATTTAATCTAAGGGATTAAGTCTTCATGTTTGGGTGGAAGACATTAATTGTGAAAATTGCATAGTAAATTTTACTCCCACAAAGGATTTAAAAAATATAACACTAGAAGAAGAATAGAGTAAAATTAAACCAAATGTAATCCACTTCCACGTGTTTGGTAGGAAAGCATGGGATCACATTCTTGATGATAAAAGTACATCATTATAGCCTAAAAGTGAGAGGTTTATTTTGTTGGATATTTTAAAGATGTCAAAGGTTATAGAATTCTTCAACTTCATTCCAGTTAAATTATTATTAGGAGAGATGTTAAGTTTGATGAAAATTTCTCAGCATGTGAGCTTACTTTGGCATTTTTACCATCTTTAACCTGCAATCCGTCTTCGATGTCTATTCCATATTCTCTTCCCAAATTTTCTATTAATGATCCTATTATAGTTTCTTCTTTAGATGATGACAATGAGGATGAAAATACACCTCCATATACTCACCTTCCTCAATTTGAGTCCACTGAACATGAAATTTTACCAACACCCCAGATTCCAAGATGGTTCTATAAATAGATGAAGTAACTGGAATTCTTGTCAATGATCCTACATATCAGAGTTGTACAAGTTCATATTTCTAACGAGCCTCCTTTATTTTGCCTCAAGTTTCAAAGACTTGTGATCGAGAAATATTTGCAAAATCTTCTAACCATCTAGATTGGGACATAAAAATGAATGAACAATATCATTCCTTAATGGAAAATGATACTTGGGATCTTGTACATCTTCCAAAAGGAAGAAAACTTGTGAGATGTAAATGGATGTATAGAACTAAGTATGCATCAAATGGAAGTGTTGAAATAAATAAGGCTTGGTTAGTTTCCAAATGATTTTCTCAAGTTGAAGGAATTGACCATAATGAAACCCTTTCCCTGATAACCAAAATGAATTCCATCTACTTTTTTCTATCCATTTCTACCTCACATAAATGGGAGTTCCATCAGATGGATGTTAAATTCACCTTCTTGCATGGGGATCTGCAAGAAGAAATTTACATGGAAAAACCTCTTGGTTATGTTCATAATGACTCTGACCTTGATTTTTTCTTTAAGAAATCTCTCTATGGTCTAAAGAAAGATCCTCAGGATTGGTATACTGAAATGGATATCTTTAAGTATTGGAAACCAAGGAAGGAATATCCCTTTCCCAATCTAAGTAGGCATGTGACATTCTTCATTGCTTTCACATTGAATATTGTAAACCAAACCCATATCCCTTCTAGTCTAGAGTCAAACTTGTTGCCACCTATAGTACACCCAAAGTATATTCCACTTTGTACTGTTAGTTATTTATTTGATAACCTTTTGTATTTGATTCATATATATCCTGATATTTCCTTTTTTGTTGGTATTGTTTTCCAGTATATGAAAACACCCCATGAAATTCATTGGAAAGAATAAAAAATGGTACTTCAGTATATCTAGGGTACAATTCAATTTGGGATATATTACAATTCAAGGGGGACTACCTATATGGTTGGTTTCATTGATTTTGGTTGGGATAGAAACCCTAATGATCGGAATTCTATTGTAGGTTATGTTTTCAATCTTGGTTCCATACCTATGATTTGGGTTTGTAAGAAGCATCATGCTCTTTCTCTTTCTTCAGCAGAGGCAAAGTACCAAGCAATGGCTAATGAAAGTCAAGCATCATTGTGGATTCAACAATTCCTTTCATAATTTGGGTTCCAATAGAAACATATGACCACACTTTGTGTTGATGGAGAAATTTCTCCTATGTTTTTGGGTTACAACCACAACAGATCATTGACCAAAATATCACACTCAGTCCCACAAGAAAACTCAAGTAATATTATAACTAAATAACCAACTAACTTTCAATAAGAAAGTAGGAGACATACCTAGTTCCAAACATTCGATAACTATCCATCAATTGAAACCTTTCACTCTCATGTTCCTCTCCAACAATTCCTTCAAACACCTACAGACAATGAGGAAGACAACTGCAAAGGGGTAGTTACAAGATAACTAATTATCACATAATATGATTGAAAATAAATACATTATTACCTTAATTAATAAATTTACCAAATGAAATAATCATAAACTAAAACATGAAATCAGATGGGAAAGGGAGTTCTTTTATTAATGAACAACAAAATCAAGGGTAGTTACCACCTTTAACCACTAGCGCTACTCTGGAAATGGAATCTAAGTCCCTCCACATAGGCCAATGATGATAAAAAATACCTCCAACTCCTATGCTCAAGTAGGTCCAAGAAAGAGGAATGAACTCTTCCTAACAAGATAAGAGGAGCACATATGATTGGAAATAGGGGTTTCCAAATCTAAATGGGTAAATTAGAGGCATAGGATGAGGGTTTTGCATACTAGGCAATATATGTCCAACATAATGGTGAAAAATGGCATGATGAACTCTCCTCTACCCCTTGGATATTTTTTATACTCCAATGAAGCGTTTATAGTAGTTATACATGGGAAGTAGGGGGTTGGGAACCAAAGGAAATTGTAAACCCCACCCAAAATTTAGCAAAATTATATATAATTTTTTAGCTAAATAAATGTGTACACGGGACAATAAATGGAAAATTGCATATGTACAGGTGTTGCATAGCTAATAGGGTGTGTACATCTCCAAAATTGGGTTTTTTTAGTGATTTATGAGGATGAATAAAAGGGGATTGAGTCTGCAAGTAGGGAAAGGGTATATGAATCAGGCCAATAGGGCATCACTGCATGTGAGGTGGAAAATGATGCTATAACACTCTAGTGTGACAATCAAAGTACCATCATGCTCACCAAATATCCAGTTCAACATCATCATAACAAGCACAATAAGATACAATTGCACTTCATCAGAAATCTCATTCAAAATCATGTTCTCGAAGTTATCCTTTTCCCTACCAATGATCAAGTTGCATAAATTTTCACAATGTCTCTTATAGAAGTGAATTTTTCCAAAATTTGATCTATGTTAGAAGTTCAATATTTTTTCATTATGAGGGGATATGATATAATGCCTCCTTCCTTATCCTATTGTGTCACCTTTGTAAATCCTTCAATCTGATCCCAAGTTGTTCTTAAGGGGGGATGTTAAGATATTTAGACACTTAGGATTTAGCTAAGATCAACTTGATATAATGTGTCTTTAGGTAAAAGTGTGTTTATTTAGCATGCATTTGTAGTTATGTAATCCGATAGACATGATATGTTCAAGACATAAAGTGATCAAACAACTCATATTCTCCTCGATACTAACAATTTTATTGATATGTGTCTTAACACCCAATTGATCCATCATATCTACTTAAAGAGAATGTAATATCATTTGTTGAAGATCAATTGTGAGAAACTCTTATGAACATTTTTTTCTTTTTCATCAATATATTGCCTCAAGTGATAGTGTTGGTTGGGACCATGGATAGTTTCCCTCTTTGATGGTTTTAACCACATAATAAAATGGTGCATTGATATTTGGTCTGAGTGTGGGAGAGGTTGCTTAAGGTGTTTGTTCTATGTGGAAATACCTTGTTTTGTTGAATAGTTTGCAATTTTGAAGGTAACTCTAAAACCCTTATATTTTATTGAAAATGAACTAGAAAAATTAATAGGAATTTTTGAATCAGTGGACGGAAAATTTGAGCTGAATAAAATGAAGTTGCATGATTGAAATTTATCCTTTGAATATTTTTATGTGACCTATGGTGATCCCTTACGAATTTATCTCTTCAAAAATAATTTTCCACTCCAAAGTATTCCCCGATAAATCCCTCTTGCATAAGTGTCCCATCTAATTTTTGGCAAAAGTATGGAGGGGATTATGGTTTTGTTTTATAAACTTAATTTTACAAATTGAAATCCGTCCTCATTTTGTTTTTTATATTTTGGATAATTGATGATAAATGTGTGCACTAAAAAATCGACTAGGAAAGTTCTAATTTAAATCAGGAAAGAGATCAATTGACCTAGGCAAGGAAAGAGATCAATTGACCTAGGAAAGAGAAATTCAAAGTATGGAGAAGAAAATCACCTAAGGCAATGTCATTATAGCCAATGAAGGAATAAAATCCCCATACATATTTGATTTTGACCTAGGGAGAAGAGTTATAGTTAACATGAGTGATAAAATTCACCAATAACCGGAATACAACTGAATTATAAATTCAAGTGAAACAATCAAATCTCGACAGCCATTGATCTCTACACAAAGTGGAATCAACAATGTGTATCTCAGAGTTGTTAGTGTTCTTGTATTGCACATGGAGGATGAAATTAATAAGGAAATACACCAAAAACTATAACATGGATGGGATGCTTACACCCATAAAATAATTAGGCGGCAATTCAATATGAGAAAAAGAAGTATCAAATTTATAGTTTTCCATTCATCCTTATGATCCATTAACAAAGGCAGGAGAATAAATCTCCCACATAGAAGTAACTCACAAACAAACAACAATTGCAAAATAATCCATGACATAATGGATAGAATTTTTACCTTGGAAACCCAAATGGGAAAATCAACTTTGAATTAGGCTCAATGTTTCATTTCAACAATCTCTAGTACAAGGAATCTCTTGGCTCTTTCCACATCTTCCTCTCTTGGCTAGAAGAAATCCCTTTGAGAGTGAAAAAAATGGAATAAATAGGGAGATATGGGGCTAATGAGAAGGAAAACAACCATGGCCCTTCATTTCCCATTCCTTATCCTTCTCTCCTATTTTATTTTTTCTATCTTTTAACTAACCCATTTTTCCTTCTCACTTTCATTTTGTCTTATTTAAATTTTACATTTACATTATTTTACATAGATTTATTAACCTTTTTTAATTGTTGAATTGGATTGAAAGTACTGATTCTTATAGCCATTCATTGGTTTGAATCAATTTCGAATAACACCTTCCCATTGAGAGTATTTTTGGTCTCTAAGAGATCAACGGAAACCAATCTAGATCAATGTGTCTTCTATGACTACTTCTCTAGAATGTGGCTTTGACTCTAGCTCCTGGCTACATCTCTAGATCTAGATCTGACTCTGGATACTAGCTGTGGTCTTGGCTATGGCTCTATCTATTTCTACTATATCTAGTCCTAGCTATGGTTTTGGCTCTATTTTTATCTCACATTTTCCCTCAATGCATAAGTTTTATCTTGACTCTCATCTCCAACCTATTTCTAGATCCAAACTCTTCAATCAACACTCAGCGACGATGTTTCTCTTAGTCTTAGAGATATTCCATATTGGAAGTCAATGAATCCAAGTCAAATTTTGGTTGAATCCAAGTCAAATGTTGGTCTATGTTTAGTATGACCCCAACATGATATGGCATCACCTAACCATTTACAAAGGAAGTGTGGTATTCTTTCTACTACTAGGATCAATTTTAGCTTCCCGATCATGCAAAAAACTCTCTGGTGCTTGAAAATTATTGCAAGCACATCATGGATTTATCAAGAACACCCCCAAGGTCATTGAAATATATGAATCACTCTCCATCACGAATCTAGGAAGGGGTTCTTTAGATGCAATATAAAAAACAAGAACTAGATTGTGGCTACCCTTGGCATCAACATGTTGTCCATCTTGTTGATGTCACTAACCTCCTCTATTGGTATATATCCTTAGATATATTTTTTTCCTTGGGTTGGAGATGCAATCATATTTTCATATTCCTTAATATTCACTCTCCACACTCTTCTCTTAATTATGTGGTTTCTAAGGGGGAGCTCTAGATGAATCCACCAACACTTTGCTTCCTAGTGTCCACTCAAATTGTAGTGGTGGGAAAAGTTCTTATCATTGTTGCATGGATTTCATGAGATAGTCCTCCTCTCCATATTCCTCTGAGTTTGTTGTTTGATTCGGGAATACTTATTTTCCTTCCTCCTCTAAAAATATTCAGTCTTGTAGCATATGGCTTGCTTCTCTCGACAATATGCCTAAATAAGGCCTTTCTTCTTGAAAAATGAGAAATCCTTTGAATACCAACTGTTGAAAGTGTTCTGGCCTTTCCTCTTGCAATAGTGACAAATAAGGAATTCCTTATTTGAGGCATATATCTTCGTATACTTCTTCTTCTTTCCCCAACTAATTAGATTTTCACTTCTTCTGGGTGATGGTGCAGGTTGAGTCTTCAATCTCTTCTCATAATTTCCCTTCTTCAATCCAATAAAATAAGGATGAGGTGGTACTGGTCTTTCACCTTCATTTTATATTTCTCTTCCTTCTGATGAGTAATCCAAATATGTCATGTTTTTCACCTTCACAAAAGTGGTCTTCATGGTGGGATTTTTACCTTTTCCATCAAATCCCATGCCTTCATGCTTGACCCATGGTGTAGCTACAATGGGTTTTAAGATGCCTTGTCTTCTATTACCTAGCCCTTGTCCATGATATCCCATATTCCTTAACTATTTGGAACCAATGCCTTTGGTATGATTTTCAAAATCACCCAATTTCTCTTGATAAAGGTCTACAAAAGGTGAACTTACTAGAGTTGTATTAGTGATGGTGTTGGCCTCATTAGTGGCAATGGAAAGTGGCCTTACTTCCTGGTACTCTTGGACAAGTTACTACTTGGATCTTTGTTAATGCGTCATCCTTCTCGACTAACTCTTGTTGCCATTCAGCCATCATCTAAGTGATCCTATCTTCTTGCCACTTATCTAACTGGATGATCTTCTCATCAAGGTGTACAAGATGAACTATATGTGTATCCCAATATTCCTTAACCATAGTGAGGGAATATTGTCATTCATCAAAATACTTCTTGAGAAATGGAAAAAGTTTGGAAAAAGTTTCAAGGTTCTTCTCCATCTCTTCCACCCTATGGTTGAATGTTTGGACCTTCTCATTTCTTCTCTTCTTGAGTTTGAGCATTGGTGGCCTTCAAGTCTTCCAACCTTTCTCTATTTTCTTTACCCATGTTGAGGTCCACAATGTTCTCTTCATATTTCTGGAAGTTGTGTCATGGTCAAGGATACAAATTCTATAATACCATATGATCCATAAATAAGGGACTTATATGGAATTAAAACTTTTGGTATTTCTCTCGGTATAGTATAGAGAGATATATATTTAGAAATTTTATTAGGACGTCGTTCCTCTACCCTGTACAAGGATCTCGTTCTTCTCCTGGATGCAAGACCTATTCTTGGGTATACCCTACACACATCAAATATCTAGCAATGGAAATGAAAATCATGCCAATAAAAATCAAGGCTAAATGTCTATGCTCCTAGAATTGAGAAACATATGACTTTATCTCAACTCTTATTCATTCTTGAATGATTTAACACTACTTTAGAAGTATACAAACAAATTCCTTGAGCTTAGAACTCTAAAGGTTTTCAAGGATTTGATTATATATTTGGTTTAGTACTTCATTTTGTGAACCCTCGGTTCACAGTATTTATCCATAATCCATTCATGTATTCAAGTATTCAAGTCTATTACATTTCCAAACTTAAATATAGTCTAGCTTAGGAACAACTAGAAACCCAATCCATTTTGTTTAGTTTTAAATGATCAAGATTCAACTCAGAAGGTGGTGGATCTTGCTCCAAATATCTTGATCATGGACCTTGCTTGTCAAACTAATATATGTGCAATATATTTCTCTAGTATAAATGAATTCAACCCAAAATCAAATAAAATATATAACTCCAACAATGAGTAAGGAATCCAATTCTATGGTATTACAATGAATTAAGCATTCATGTATCGACAAGAAGAGAATGATTCCATTATATCACCATTACATGACATTGAGATATTCATTCAAGTGGAAAACAAAGTAAGGTTGTAGCATTAGTTATCAACATCTAAAGTATGGTTGTATCCTTAATTATAAACATTCATAAAACAACCTTCCCATCATTGATTTTATTTTCTAAATTGGAGGTAAGTTATAGTGAGAGATGCACAAACAACAAAAAAATGAATCAATGATGATTAAGATGCCTAGAAGAATTTTGTATGCGATGTATAGATTGTTCAAAGTAGAAAATTCCCAAGCATAT
This sequence comes from Picea engelmannii, assembly GCA_009831015.1. Classification (NCBI taxonomy): domain Eukaryota; kingdom Viridiplantae; phylum Streptophyta; class Pinopsida; order Pinales; family Pinaceae; genus Picea; species Picea engelmannii. The sequence continues at coordinate 820,320 of ML781607.1, read as the reverse complement.
AAGAAATCGACCATGCAATTGATAATTTGACCTTGGCAAGAGCTAAATTGACCTAGGCAGAAGAAACTCAACTCAATCAAGAGCTAAATCGACCTAGGAAATAGAAGTTTTACTCAGAGAGAACAAACTCACCCCATGCAATGCCATTATAGTCTAGTGAGGAAGAAAACACCCATATGTATTTTTTTTTTACCCAAGGAGAAGAGTTGCAATATGGAGCAGTGAGAAAATTCACCCAACTACCAAAATACAACCAAATTAGAAACTCCCTAGATAAGTGCAACAAACAAATCTTAAGATCCATTGATATCTACACTGAGTTGAATGAATGGTGGGTATCTCAAAGTTGTTAGTTCTCTTAGATTTCACATGTAGAATGGAATTAATAAGGAAATCCACCAAAAACTACAATAGGGATTGAATTCTTACACCCATACAATAATCAAGCAATCATTCAATATGAGTAAAAGTGGCATCAAACTTATAATTTTCCATTTGTCTTTATGATCCATTAATAAAACTAAGAGCACCAAATTTGTCACACAAAATTAACCTACAAACACATAACAATTGCAAAACAATTCATGACATAATATTGGACATAATGCCTACCCTAGAACCCAAATGGGAAAACCAGCTTCTAAGGGGGCTCAAATTTTCATTTCAACAATCTATGGTACAAGGAAACTCTTGGGTCTCTTTGCATATTCCTCTCTTGGCCAAGAAAAAACCCTTTGAGAGTTGAAACAATGGAAGAAACATGGAGAGTTGGGGTAAGGGGAAGGCCAACAATCATGACCCTTCATTTCCCATTCCTCGACCTTCTCTCCTATTTTATTTATTTTTATCTTTTAATTAACCCATTTTCCTTCTCACTTTCATTTTGTCTTGTTCAACTTTCACATTTTCATTTTTTTACATAGCTTGCTTACTTGTTCAACTTTCACATTTGCATTTTAATTGTTGACTTCGCTTGAAAGCACTAGGTATTACAACCATTCTTTGGTTCAAATCCATTTTGGATTAAAAAATGAAGAGCGAGAGAAGCCTAAATTTATTGGAATTATATTAAAAACTAGTTAAGTTCCTCCTTGTGGATAAACCAATGCCTTGAAAATCACTGTAAAGTGCTAGTTTGCACTAGAAATGGAGATATTTGTCTCAATAGACCAGACCAAGAATTTTCCCATGATGACGTATAGTGGAAAGAATTGTTCAATGGAGGTTCACCAAGGATAAATTTTACATGGCATCCAAACTCTTCTCATCCTAAAACACCTTTGAATTTGTTGTTTTCAATTTATAACCATCTCAAAGTTGGAAATATATCGTAAGTAGTCAACGATGAATTGAAATATTTCAAACTTTGAGATGGTTAAAATTTGAAAAAAAAAAATTCAAAGGTATTTTAGGATGGGAAACGTTTGGATGTTGAGTAAAATTTATCCTTGGTAAACATCCATCTACCGCAATTTGTTAGGGACAAATGTTTTTTTGTTCTACTGAGATGAATATCTTTTTTTCTAGTGTAAACTAACATTTTACAATTAGTTTCAAGAAAAATAAGTTATCTGTGAGGAGAAACTCAACCATTTGTGTGCAATATTTTTACAAATATAATGGAAATATAGATTAAGCTAAAGGAAACCATTGTATCCTTTATTCATAGATTAAGAATTTGTATCCTATATGTATCCTATAGGAAACCAGTGTATCCTAGATTAAGCTAAAGGAAACCAGTGTATGATTTTGTATCCTTTAGCTTAATATATATATATATATATATATATTCTTGAGAGGTTTATATTCTCAATTTGTTGAAGAATTTATGTGTATTACAATTCTTGTTTGCTCAAAAGTTGATCTACACTACAATTGTTAAGGCTTATAGAATGCATTTCTTAGCTTCTATCTAGTAGTAATTTTCCAACAATCAGTTTTGAAAAGCATTTTCCTCCCTTCCCTTTTAAATTTATTAAAAATACAAGAGCCTTTAACTCATTTGTTGATTGATCAAACACAATAAAAATACCTTATTCAACAATAGAACAAATTGCTTGTATCAAGCTAACAACAACATATCTTATCCTATTTGTGCTCTTCTCTCACTCCTCAATTCAAACACTTTCCTTCTTCTATGCCTCCTCTATATCTTTCTCAAGAGATAGACATGTGTATGGAGTACTCAATATATCACCTTCTATCTTATAGGTAGAACCCAAGGATAAGGATATCAAGATCTGTCCTTTTACTCTTAATTCGGTGATTTGCTGCTCAAGACCTTCCATCTAATGCATTTCCATAATAAAGAAACTTGGGAAACCAACTTTAGATAGTGTGTGAATGATTTCCAACTAGTTCCTTGCCAAAGCATTTCATTGTTGAATTTCTTCCTTTGGATGTATAGAATATGATCTCGATTACTTTACAATCATATTCTCCAACCTTTATCTTATCATCTGTTTTCATATCAATCAATCAAACAATATATTGAAATTTTCCATGCATGGGAAAGGGAGGGAAGCTCAAGGATGGTTATTGATGTTCTTTTGTGTTTTAACAAGCATGGTCATATTCTTATTCTAAAATATGAAACAAAATGATAATAGAGAAACTATTTCTTGATTCAAATCATCATCAAGTTGAAAGGATGATTCCATCTCTTGATAGATCTCTATAGACCCTTTTGGCTTCGTCTAGTAAGAGATCTATTTTGTCAATCAAATATTTATTTTTATTTCTCAAAATATTCTTCTCAAGTATGAAAAATGTCTAAGTGTGCTTGCTTTATCTTGAGAGATATCTTGATATTGATTCGATTACATTACAAGAGACTTTGTAAAATGCCAATCATAATTCTCACCTTCTCTAAGAAAAAATGCACTTGACCAAGGTTTGAACATTCTTTTGATTGATCGAGCATAGGGTATCAAGTGATCATGAGCAAATATCTCCTCCCACTACTAATATTTCTACTACTATTATAATATTTTGTTTTCTTTCAATTAGACCTCCTCATCTTATATTATCTAAGAATGGATGGATCTTTCTCAAGATGTTTGGAAACTTGCATTAGTAAAATGAATAAAAATAATGATTGTTTGTTTTAGTGGAGCCTATTTAAGGTTGTACATGGATTTTATAGCCAACACCCATATTGGACAATCCATTATGGAGTCATCAACTATCTATACTTTCCAAATGGTTTACGCCCTCTTTATTTGTCTAAGATTTAGTTGGGATCTTTTATTTAAATACAAAAGCATGCATGCTTAAAAGTTGGAGGTGTTTGGACACTTGAATTAGTAGAATAATATTATAGGGCTAAAGGAATGAAATAAAGAGAAATTCAATTATGAAATTATGTTCAATATTAAATAGTTTGGGTAAATGTTTTTAAACATTGTATTTAATGGTATTTATAATTGTAGAAACATGATTCGTGTAGATGACTCCAAGTAAAGTAATCTATGTGACAATGAAAAGATCTATATAATAACAAAAGACCTATAATTATGGAAACATGAATGACAAATACTTGTATATGATGTGTAACCCATTTTCAAATCTTTGAATGATAAAATGTGATAGAAAATTAAGTGTCAAAATAGGGTTTCTAAAGCACAAAATCTGGTTCCAAATGTGCCAATATTGAATTTCAAAATTGCAAAAAAGAGTTCCAAATGTGCCAATATCAAATTTCAAAATTCCAAAATCCACTTTTGAATGTTCTTATTTTGGATTTGATATTTATGAAATTGAAGATTTCAGAGTGCAAAATCCCATTCTAAATGTGTCAATATCAAATTCCAATAATGAAAAATCATATTCCAAAAATGCAAATATCAAATCCAATTTTGCAATTTTGGAATTCTGTATTGGCACATTCAAAACCAAAAATTTCACTTCAAAAACCTCACTTTTGTAGGTTGGAAACACTAATTTGGGTCTATCTTTGAAGGATCTTAGAGCAAAATTAGTCCAAAAATAATTAAATTGGAATTTAAGCCAATTTCATGGCACAAGGCATCATCATCTATGATGCAGCTTGGGGCTATGATCCGAGTCACACAACGGAAGATTTGATACCACTTAATTCAGTTGGGGGCTGCAATCAAATTCATAGAATAGAAGCACTCACAACAAACCACAAAATTGTAAATGCATTAATCTGAATAGACATTTCACACACATTCTATTATAAAATTAAAAACATAGCAAAGACATTCCACAACAACATATGTTACATTTATTGAAATCAATGACCAATGCTCTTGGGCCTTATCACATTCACATGTCATATGAACAAGTAGTTGGATCACACAACACCACTATGGAGAGCCAAATACCCCTAATAAATTAATCTTCAAGTATTTAAGCTATGGGCCCATGACTATTAGAATACCAAGTATTTTCATTTCCTTGGGTAACTCAAACATATTTATAATTAATAAATCGATAATAATTGTCTGTTTAACTCCCAATTACAACCCAAGTATTAGAGTTTGAATATTCAAAGTCAAATTGGAAAAATAAAAATGCCAAAGAAATTATGTCCTTTTTCTCTATAAATTAAATTATTTTGATTCCTTAAACTCAATATTGTTTTATGAAATTTGGAGGGTAGATAGAGAAATATGTCCTCTACATCATGTAAAAATTTCAGAGCCTAACGCAAAATATTGTTTGCACTCAAGACAATCTATTGAACCCCTATGTCTGAAAAGTTTTGTGTGTGATCTCTAAACATGGAGTAGCTTGCGAGTAGCACTTAAAATTAATATGTTTTTATCAAATTTGGTAATTGAATACCATAATGTGTCATATATAACATATCCAAATTTAAAACCTTAATTCCAAAGTATGGGAACACGTTGATCAAACTACTAGGCCTCTGTTGGTGTAGAAATAAAATTTGATAAGTATCGTGTGCTAGTTTTGGACAACTACGCGGCCTCAACTTTTTCTTAAAATTGGTAACTGTAACGACCCCTTCGTTACGTCTACGAATAGCGAAGTACAATAGGAAATTTTTTCTTTTTCTTTTCTTTTTAACAATAAGATATTAACAACATCACCTAATGCACTAAGGTGACACATGATCAAAATATAAACAACTCTACATATCATTGCGGAACGAGATTTCAAAATATAATGCCAAACAATCTCATGATATTATCACTAATAACAATGATTTTC
>ML781607.1:795298-813263 GCA_009831015.1 Picea engelmannii | reverse complement strand
GCAATAGTAAAACATCCTGTCATCAATCATGACGCATCATCATCAAGGTTAAGTGGTTCATCTTCATAAGAATCCAGATCTCTTGCGAGCAAGTGTCCTCAAAGAATAAGTTTGTCAGTGCGCCAGAGCGGGATGTTACAGTAACCATGTATAAATATGTTTTCTTGACATAATTCAAACCTTTATTGTAAAATATGATGGCACATTGGTCAAAATACTACACCACTATCTGCATAGGAATTTCTCTATGCACTGGTTCTGGACTAAGGTGTGTAGTCTAAACTTCGCATATGCTTATGAAATTTGGTGTGATGATAGAATATGATATCATCTACAACATATTTGAATTTCATAATATATTTCCAAACTATTAATGTGCCAATGAAAATGTTAGATCATTATCGATAGTGAGTAACTAGAAAATTGGAAATAAAACATAGAACTAAAAACAAATGTTTTTGGGTGTGCAGGATTGCCAAAGCCCCAGGGCTACTCCTACATCAGACTCCCTTGGTTAGAAAATTTTTAGCTTCTTTCTCAAAATTATGGTGAATAAATTTTACACACGGACCATACTCCTATTCCAAGAGTTTGTTGCTAATATTCACAGCACCTTCAATAATATGACCTCACTCTTCTTTTCATCTACTCCACTCTTTAGAATTTCTTCCATTCTTTTCAAATTTGGTGCACAGTGTTGCACTAAATCCTTCTCCCTCAACTCAATAGTGATTTCTATATTACACTAGTCCCACTCAATGGTTCTTACTGCCTCCCCATCCTCCCTCTTAGGTGCCATTCTCGATGTTAGTTGCATTGAATACACCAATTCACTCCTCTCATCGCTATCAACTCTATTGTTGTTATCATCTCTTTATTTTGTGTTTTTACTCTTGATGGATACTTTATTCACCTCCTCCACTACATTTCCTGCAAACATACTACCACAAAACATATTATGGGAAGTACAAACTCCCATCATCTCCTCCTTCAAAAATCTATTTGTTGTAACACCAATGCTCTGCTCTACTTTTTCTTCAGCCTATTGATCTACAAGTTCTTGTTTCTTTGTTTTATTCACATATGTCAAGACTGGAATCAACATCACTTTCCAAACCTTATCCACTTATTTATTCGAAATATGTAAGTTAAATGTCTTCCCATCTTCCTCAAACTAGTATTTATTTCTTCTCACTTTCTTCTCCCATCATGTATAACTCTTCTATCAAACTTCCATGGTCTTCCCAATAAAATGTGGAAAACATCCATGGGAAAAATATCGCATAGAATGATATCATTATAACCTCCAATATCAAAATTAATCAAACATTTCTCTCTCATAGTGATCCTATGCTCATTTTGTAACCATGACACTCTATATGCTTCTGAATGAAGTGTACTCTTCAAATTCAACTTCTTAACAACCTCAATAAACACTAAATTTTATAAACTACCATCATCAATAACCAAATTACAACACTTACCTCATATTTTGTATTTCTCTCTGAACATTGTCTTCCTTTGTTATGGTTCTTTGTCAACCTCTTTCTCGAGCTACAAGAATATTTTCCTCATCATTAAATTTTCCCCATGATCTAACCCCACATCAATCACTTCACGTGTTTCTATTGTTGGTTCTCATTAAAAAATATGAGTCCTTCTCTTTTGTCTTCTTCCTTCCCTTAACAACTATGGGCATTCAAACATCCCATGGCCCTACATTCCACATTTGTAGAAAATTCCTTCAAACCAACTTCTCAAGCTGCACCTCTCATTGACTATGTTCCTTTGTAATATTCAACTCTTCTTCCAACAAGCCAGTCCATGGTGTTGGAGCTTGCTTCACTTTCTTTCTTTTTTTCTCTATGACACTCTCTCCCAAATCCTTGACCTCTCTGCAATGTCTGCTTCTTTTATTTACATTTTCTTTTCAATTCTCAAGGCTACTTGACACGCCTCTGTAACTAAAAGAAAATTAAATGCAACACATTCATTTTAAATGGAATAACTCAAACCATTCACATGCTTTTCAATGGATTTTAGACTTTCCTCATTTTGTATATACCTTATAGAAAGTCTATAGAATTACTCCATGTACTCCCTTATAGTCAATTTTACTTTCTTCAAATTATGCAATCTTCTCAACATATTCAAGGCATAATCTATAGGAAAAAATGTTCTTTTCAACCGAGCTACAATACCTTCCAAGTTTTAATTCTCTATTTTCTGCCATACTCCCTTTCCAATTGCAACTTATCCCACCATAAATAAGCAAGACTCCTCAACCTTGTAGAAGAAAACCTAATCTTCATAGGATCTTTAATTTGTTAAAATTCAAAATATTTTTCCATTTCTCCTATCCAATATATCAATTCCTTGGGATTCAAACTTTCAGAATAAATATGAGTTTCAATTTTAAATTTATCTCCAATACCTTTGATGACTTTGATCATTCTATCTTCAACCATCACTTTCTCTTCTGGTTCTTCTCTTGCAATCTCCACCTCTGCTTCATCACATTGTCCTCTACTGGGAAATTACTTCTACGTATTGCTTCCATGGCATCCATTTTTTCCATCATTCTCCTCATCATTGCTACAAGGTCATCAAAATAATTTTCTTCTTGTCTTATGGGCCATCTGTGACCTCTTCCTCTCTATGCCATCTTTGAAATTATCTATTGGATCACTACAACAACTCTATGTCTATTAACTCTCCACGAGATCCTATGCTTCTCTCTTAGAAAATTATACCCTTCATTCCATTCTTCTAGAATTGTCATCCACTGAGGAGTCTTAATAACAAGATCAACTCACTCTAATACCACTTGATGCAGTGCAAGGCTACAAATATAGTCACACAATAGAAGCTCTAATACCACTTGATGCAACACAAGGATACAATTATAGTCATAATAGAAGATATAATACCACTTGATATAGTGAGGGGTTGTGATCAGATTCATACAATGGAAGCATTCACAAAAGACCACAAAACTTTAAATTTATTAATCTAAATAGATATTTCACACACACATCTTATTCTAAAATTAAAAACACAACAAAGACATTCCGCAACAACATTTTCTAAATTTATTGAAATCAATCGCCAATTCTCTTGAGTCGTATTACATTCATATATCCTATACATAGGTCTTTGGATCACACAACAAAACTAGCAGCTACAAAATACCAAACAATGGAGAGCCAAAAGCCCCTATTACATCAATCTCCCAAGTATTTAAGCGATGGGCCATGACTATTTGGATACCAAGTATCTCAATTTCCTTGGGTATCTCAATCATGTTTTCAAATAATAAATAAATAATTATAGGCAATTAAACTTCCAAATACATCTGAAGCATCGAAGTTTGAATATTCAAAGTAAAATTGGAAAAATAAAGACATGGAATAAATTTTGTCCTTTTTTATCACTCTGTAATTAAATTATTTGGACCCCTTAAACTAAATATTTTTTTATGAAATTTGGAGGGTAGATAAAAACATATGTCCTTTTCATCCTATAAAAATTTCAAGCTCTAACTCCAAATATTGGTTGCACACAAGACAAAATACTAAACCCTTGTTTTTGAAAAAAATAATGTATAGTATCTAAGAATGGCACAACTTAAAATCAATGATATTTTTATGAAATTTGGTGAGAAGATAAGGGAATTTGTCCTGTACAACATATCCAAATTTCATACCTTACTTCCAAAGTATGAGAGCGTGCTAATCAAAATACTAGGCCTTTTTCAACACATAAATACAATCTAGAAAGTACTATCGATTAGTTTTGGACACCTATGCAGCCTCAAATTTTGTTGAAGATTGGTGAGCATGTATTGATATGTTTCCTTGACATCATGTTCTAATTTGATACCTTGATTCCAAAATATTAACGTACTTTGGTCAAAATACTAAGCCACTATCTACATAGGAATTTCTCTATGTGTCGATTCTAGACTTGGATGCAGGGTCTAAACTCCATTTCTACTTATGGAATTTGGTGTGAAGGTAGAATATGCTATTCTCTACAACACATAAAAAATTCAGCATCTAATTCCAAGAGATTAATGCACATTGATGAAAATGTTAGACCACTATCATTATTGAGTAATTGAAAAAATAGAAATAAAACATAGAACTAAAAGAAAATGTTTTTGGATGTGAAACATTGTCAAAGCTCAAAGGATGCTCTTGCATCAATATCCAAGCATGGTGATAGATTCTCAAGTTTGAAGAAGTTGATGCCAAATAAATCATGAATGACAAGGATTTTCATGGCCTTTTTAAATCCTTAGGAAGTGTGAGGGACAAAATGAACTCTATTCCAATTAAAGCTCCAAATTTGATTTAAAAATCACATAATTGTTAGAGAGAGTTTGTTATAAATGAAAGAACAAAGACAAATAAGAAGACACAGGAAAAAACTTTCAACGAATGAAATGTCTTGATCCTCATTAAATAAGTGATCCTTCCACCTTCCCTAGGCCAAAACATCCAAAAACACTTTTTCCCCAATTTAGTATCCTTTTTTTTTTAAGAAATACACAAACTTTAGCAATAATTCAATTACTATCATTTGGATCCATGTAAACGATTACTAATTTTGAAATTGATATTTAATGATGGGTGTAGTCTTCCACAATGTCTAAAGTAGCTTTGTGTAGGGTTAAATCCCTAGTATGTTGATACACACAAATCTAGATTGACAACTCTATCTACAAATCTTGTGTACAAGATTATTTGTAAATACACACACACAACCTAAATTTTAAAGCTTTGTACTATATAAATAGGTTGAAGGTACAATGATAGTATCAAATGAATATTCAACTCCATTTGAACATGTCTGTGCAATATCCAACTGTCTTGTAGGTGCATCTACTTTGATAAAAAATATGTTTGACTATGTAATATGTAATATGTAATCAGAGATTCCACTTTGTATATAAGAATTTTTTGAGTGCTATTCTATGCACAATGGAAAAGAATAATGTGCAATGCATTACCAAGAAACCTATACCGCAAGAGTTTCTACCCGGCTTGTAAAAAATGCAATATGAAATATATTTTCAAAAGAAAGCCAAAATTGTTTATACGTTGTGTGATTTTTGAGTGCATGAAAAATTTACATTAAATGAAGACAGTGTGGTACTTCATGTGGGATAGATATTGAACAAAGAAAGTGCAATCATGCATGTGTGATGAGTTATATGTATTTCTTTTGGATTTATTTGTACATATACTAGAACTATAATTTAGTTATTATTTTTTATATTGACCTAAATGTTGATGCGTAATAGAATATACATTGTATATACATATAATCTGTATAGTTATTAAATGCCATCAATAACATGTGCATTGTATGTACATTTTGAGTCCAAAGTATTTGCTACAGATTGTTAGCATTGTATTGTCATTGTATTGAATTTCTCCAATTAAATTATGTCAAAATTTTAATGAACATTGGACTAGATGTTTATATATTATCAGTCGTGTTACATTGCAACATTGATATATTGTTACTAGAACAATAATTTCTATTTAATGTTTCCAGAATTATGGTTGACATGGAATTTGTAGGAAAGCCTTGAAATCTTTAACAAATTTGGTATTGTTTGCAAATGTCATATGTATCTGCTAACACTGTCAAAGATTACTACTAGAAACAATTACACACTATTGTTGGACAACAAATTGCAACTACATATGTTCTTCTTTCATATATTAATGTGGATTTGTATATTGCCTTGTTTTTGTCATGTCATCCAATGATCAATGTGCTTTCTATTAATTTAAGCAAGTTGTTATAACTGAATATTTTTTATATTTCTACGGTATCTATGATAAATGTCTCCTAAATAAACACTAACAATAATATTCTAATTGGCCTATATAAAACAAAATGCAATAAAACTTCAATAAAAAATAGAATGTTCCAATGCACTTTAAACGCTTGACCTTGTAATAAGATAACTGCCATAGTTGATTGTTTTTCCAGGTCATTTGTTTCATGGTTTTGAAAATAAAAATGTTAACACAGTGTTCATCCCAGGATTTCAAAACAGACAATTTAAATCACTATGAACAACTCCAATAACTTGTATGCAATGACTAGTTGAATAGAAATGAAAACACCTAACAACTATAATAACTTTTCTTAGCCCAAATTATGATGAATCATAAATTTACATATACAGGTACTCAATTAAAATACATCTATTTGGTCAATTCCCTCTATCTCAATCGGTTAAGGTGAGGGTTTTGTTTTCTAGGTGACCTGAGCTTAATACCCTTATGGTGAGTTTAGTCAGGAGGAGACACCCAAACTTCCAATCATGTTAAGGGTTGGTGCAGCCCAGGCCGAGTGCAATCCCCGGGTGATTTTTATGGCTTAAATTCCCTTGGGTTGTGGTTTATTAGCCAATTGTTAAGAACGTTGGCCTCGCAGGTTATGAGAACATTTCTAACCAAAAAAAAATGTAATTATCTAAAGTATTAGAAGTGCGACGCTACATGACTGTAGTGTGGTGAGTTATTTAAATTCTCCACACAGTTCTTGAAAATAGAATAAGTGTCATCTTTGTAGCAATAAACCTATGCGGAATTCCAAAGCAATGAACATACATTTGTACGAACTACAAAATTGCATAGGCGTGCATATGTGCATATGCAGATGCACCAGTTATGGATTCTGCACAAAGAAGTTGGAAATAGACCAGAGTCTTTCCCTTGCTTCAGACATCTTTGCACACTACACTAGTGTTGAAGATATGGTTGTGCCCACTAGAAAGACATGGTCATATTAAAATCCTACCTGCAATGTGACAACTTGCAAAGTGAAAATGCATTTAATTTAGAGATTTTCCAAAGAAAGGAAGATATTTTGTCATAATAGCTCATGTATCGGTTACTCCAATACAAAATTCTAAATGAAAATATTGTATCAAATTCTTCTGTCAATGTAATATATTTTTAAAATTCCTTAGTAAAAATCCTTTTTACTTAGCCATTTTTCACCTTAGCCTTTTTACTTATCCCCTTGTTGTGACCATATCTCCACATTCTCCGTACCTATATCTTTCACACATCATCACTTTGCATCAGTGTATGATCCACACAGTCACCCCTTGTTCTAATTATATTTTCAAGCCCTGTGCGGACCATTCATACCAATGATCATCCCACACTTCCACACTTTTCCATTTGCAATGGTTATGCCCTCGAGTTTCTCACAATGCACCTAATTTTCACGATAATGGAGTGATTTATTACATGTTTATTTGCTTAGATTTGCAAAGAAATGAAGGTTATTTAGAACCACTAGCAAGTGAATGTCGAGCTCTCCTATTGTTTGGTTAATGGTTTTTGTTTATCATTCCCCATATTTTGTATCTAATTCAGGGATGGAAAGGAAATTTTAGTGAATACACCTCATGCACTTTTGCATAAAACAATTTGATTTCCGTAATGTACTATTCATAGGTTTCACAAATACCAAAGTCCATTGAAAAAATAAAAGGTATAGCAGATAGAAAAAGAAACTAGTAGTTTTGCCTGCATATCTTATTTACCACATCCTCTAGTAACAATATTCCTTCATAGACAATTTGAAGAACATCCATAGGCAAAGCCTCTTTCCAAATTTCAACAATATGAGATGGACATCCACTTTGTCGATATTGTTAAATGATAAATACTATGAATCGATAACTAGTATTGAAACTATAAATATCCTCGATGAACTGCACACATCCAAAAGACATGGCTAGCCAAGCACCATCGATACAACTAACGCAAGTAACTGTACAAAATTTCAATAATCACTAGATAGAAAATTCTTTTTGATAAAAAAAAATTAGGAAGACAGTCCATTACCACAAGAATTTTATATAGCATTTGCAAAAGCATGGCAATTAGGATAAAATAGTGTCTATCCTAATCTCGCGCTTCCACACTTTCACATTTGCAATCATTTGGCACTGGGGATTCTGACAAGGAACATAATTTGCGTGATAACATAGTCATTTATGGCACATAGATTTGCTCAAATTTGTGAAAAATGGAGGTTGTTTAGTATTTATGCAAAGTAAATGTCGCGGTTTTCTATGAGTTGTCCAATACCTTCTATTAATCATTTCTTGTATCATGTAACTAAGTCAAGTTTGAAAAGGAAATTTCAATACATATGCCCTATGCACTTAGCCTTAAAGAAATTGTACCTTTGTAATGTGTTATTCATAACTTTCATGTATACCAAAGTGCATTTAAAAAAACACACGTGTAGCAGGTAGAAAAAGAAACCAATGTTCTTGTGCAAATAACCTAACTTGTGTTGATACTGAGAGGGGGGTGAATCAGTATCAAGTAGAATTTAAAAAAAAAATCAACTTATACTTAAACCATTCAATTATATCCAATGATAAATGAACAATAGTATAAGGTTTACATCAATACACCACAATACACCATGCACAATATATGAGAAATAATCAATAGTTATTGGTCAAGGGAAGTAATGACTTCCAAAGGTAGCTACAGCTTCCAAATATAAAGAGAGGGATAAACCTCCAAGAGGAAGATAAAATCCTCCAATATCAAGATAGGGTTGACCTCTCCATCCTTTCCCCTTCCTTCCACCCAAGAATATATTAGAGATAATAAAACTTTACATTAAATCATCACCATCAACCAACCATCACCTAGAGCCTGATAATGCTTCCTGAGACTTCTTCAACTTATGTAATTCTTCAATTATTGGAATAATATGATCCTATATATAATATTACACAATGTATTCTCTGAAACTCCTCCAAGTTTCACTCCTTGAATCCTCCCCAAAAAGAAGTTATAGAAATAAGACTTTATTCAATTCTGGTTTATTCAGGACAACGAACTTGTACAGAATGCCCCGTGCTCAATATTTAACATCAGATTTTGAAACTCACACACAAGACACTAAAGTCCATACTCTTTCTAATTAAATTTTTCCCACTTCATTTGGATTCTCTATGAAGAAGTTATGTTTGTTTTACCTAGAACACCTGTTTATTGACTAGCTTCAGGACTGGTACAAAACCCTATCTTCCACAGAGTGTATCTCCATAATTATAGTGAATCAAGAGATGAAAATTTTAACACAAGTAACTTGATATGTCTTCTTAATACCATAGAAATTTCACCATCTAAATCATTCTAGAAAAAAAGTTATAGAGAAAATGGTAAGATGACCTTAAAATAACATACCTTAGAACACATCACCAAAAGACTTCATCCTCCCTTGAAATCCGACCTTCTTTACTTCTGATTTCCTATAAAATTTGACTTTTGTATAAAATGAATGTATAATGATACGTATTTATACCATTTATGTCACTTCCTTTTAACATTAGGGTCGACCTGACACTTTCTTATTTTGTAATTCTTTTCTTTAATTATCTTCAGGGCCTACATGTACTTCCTTCTTCAATTCACTTTGTCATCTTCAAAAATTCATTTCTCCTCAACCATGAGGATCCACGTGATGTGCCACATACCAATGGAAACAACATGATGTATATTATCCATCCATGGTTTTTTTATCTGCATGTGCATTCTTCTTCATGTCCAAATACCTTTCATCAATCTTGCGGTCCAAAACCCATGACTAGGGTTGACATCAATGACAACAACCAATCTTTCAACAATCTCCCCCTTTGTCATTGATGGAAACACTCATGCTCCCCCTATAATCATGATCCCAATTTCTCTCCCCCTTTGACATCAGTGGAAAAGGGTAGGGCTTCTCCCTCTGAGTTTAATGGCAAAAGGTAACTCTCTTCTTTGGGGTTGCTCCCCCTGAACATGTGGCACTCAATAATACTTCATCCTTATTTTTTGTCTTTGGGACTTTTTCTTCCTTGGAATCTTTTTGTGTGGATTCTATATTCTCTCTCTTCTTCATGTCTAGGATGTATATATTGTTCGGTCTTCTTGTTGTAGTTGCAACCAATCTTCCTGAGTTATTTTCTCTAATTTTATATTTTCGGGAGTCAAACGTAAGAGTGTATCCTTAATCACATATTTTGCTGACACTGAGGAGATTATGCTTCAGATCTTCAACCAATAGGACTTTTCATGCTTTTACATTTTCACTTCCAAGCTTTACAATTCATTTTCCAAGTATTTTGGTAGACGAGTCATCTCCAAATGCAACCTTTCCAACCTTTTTCTTCAAGCTGACAAATTTTCTTTGATCTCCGGTCATATGAGATGAGCACCCACTGTCTATGAACCATTCATCTTCTTCTTTGCATTCTTTAGTGACCAATATTATTTGACAGTTTTCATTTTGTGGAATTTCTTTCCTTTTCCACGTTGTAGTTGGTATACAGACATTTGGCATATGATTATCTTCCTTCATTTCTCTGCAATATCGTGTTGTATGACCAAGATTATTGCACTTGTAACATACAATATTTTGATCCATTAATGGGTCAAATGGATTATAATTTCTATTGATAGGTCTACGGACATTTCCATATCTACTATTTTCACCATTCATTTAGTTTGGATAGTTATTCCTTTAATTGATTCTACAATTGATTGCCTTGTGTCCAAAATTTCCACAAGTATAACAATGTCCAAGAAATAAATTTTGATACCTGGGAGTAAGTGATATTCTTTGTGGTGTGGTCCATATGGGTTCACGATCTATTCTTCTGTAGTTTCCTTCATAATGATTTCTTTCCTACCTGATGGGAGAGGATATTATTGATGTCTCATTCCTTCTGAATTCTAGTCGTCTATCTTGTTGTTCAACTTGTTATGGAGTGTTGGTTTCATCATTTTCATTTCCTTTCTCTTGTTTTTTTGTCTTCAAACTGTCATTGTATCCTAGTCCTGTCTTGTCATTTGGAGATATTTGATTGCTAAGGATCTCATCTAATTTTTCAGTGCTTTTTTCGAAATTCTTCAACTTTTCTGTTGTCAATAGTAGCTCCCCTTTTGTGTGATCCAATTCTGCTTTCAATTTCTCATAATGTTCTAATTGTTCCTTCAAGCTATTAATGGTCTTTTCAAGCTTGTAATTCTCTTCTTCACAGCTACTCAATTCACCTTTTAGTATTATGTTTGTGTTTCTAAGCTTGTTATTTTCAGTGTCAACATGCTTCAAATTTTCAAGATTCTCATCTTCTTGTTCACTCTTTGCATTGTCCTTATATCCCCAAAAGGAATCAAGGTTGGTTTCTTCATCTGAATCTTCTTCACAAATGATTTTGTTTTCTTTAGAATTATTGTTATCATCATCCTGGGTTTCTTGGGTTATGAAGAGGACTTCTCCTCCATCATTATCTTCTTCATCACTCTCATCTAAGGAGATGTCATCATCCTTGGAGTAGAAGCTCTTTTTATTGTTGAGACTTCTCTTTTTATAGTAGCAGTTTTCAACAATATGTCTTATTCTACCACAGTTAAAGCAATAGAGAAGAGACTTGCCTTTGTATCTTCCACTTCCCTTCTGGAACCTTCTTACAAAATTTTCTATTTCTTCATCAAGGTTGTTATCCCTGTCTTTTGTCTTCTTTATGGATTTAAAGGCTGCTTCATTGTTTGGCTAGTCACTTTCTGTACCTGTTCTCATTTCATATGCTATAAGAGACCCATGTAATTCATCCATTGTCATTTTGGTCAAGTCTCTAGTTTCTTCAATGGCGGAGACCTTAGCATCATACTTCAAGAGAAGTGATCTCAACACTTTTTGTACAACCAATGATTCATCGAGCTCTTCACCTAATCCTCTGATAGCATTAACAACTTCATCAACTCCAAGAAGATATGTTGCAATATCTTCCTTTTCATTCATCTTCAAATTTTCAAATTCTGCTCTATGTTGTTGAAGCTTGACTTGCTTAAATTTTTTATCACCCTCGTAGATACTCTTGAGTTTGTCCCATACCTCTTTAGAAGTGTTGTGGCCCATCACTTTGCTAGAAATGGTTGGTGCCAGTGTTGCTAGAATAACATGTCTGGATTTTGAATTACAACTCATAAGCTTCTTCTCATTTGGATTGGTTAGAGCATTATTTGGGATTACATAGCCATTTACAATTGAGTACAAAATGTCTACTCCCAAAGTCATTAGGTAATTTTTCACTCTATCACTCCAGTATGCATAATTTCTTCCATCAAATTTTCGAATCCCATTTGAAATGTTCTCATGGTCATCCATCTCTACTCAGGATTTTCCTTCCAGTGGTTAAATTGTTCTAAAGGCAACCTACTATGATACCAATTGTTGATACTGAGAGGGGGGTGAGTTAGTATCAAGTAGAATTTAAAAAAAAAATCAACTTATACTTAAACCATTCAATTATATCCAATGAGAAATGAACAATAGTATAAAGGTTACGTCAATACACCATGCACAATATATGAGAAATAATCAATAGTTATTGGTCAAGGGAAGTAATGACTTCCAAAGTTAGCTACAACTTCCAAATATAAAGGGAGGGATAAACCTCCAAGAGGAAGATACAATCCTCCAATATCAAGAGAGGGTTGACCTCTCCATCCTTGCCCCTTCCTTCCACCCAAGAATATATTAGAGATGATAAAACTTTACATTAAATCATCACCATCAACCAACCATCACATAGAGCCTGATAATGCTTCCTGAGACTTCTTCAAATTCTGTAATTCTTCAATTCTTGGAATACTTTGATCCTATATATAATATTACACAATGTACTCTCTGAAACTACTCCAAGTTTCAGTCCTTGAATCCTCCCCAAAAATAAGTTATAGAAAGAATGGTAGACTTTATTCAATTATGGTTTATTTAGGACAACGAACTTGTAAAGAATGTCCCACACTCAATATTTAACATTAGATTATGAACCTCACACACAAGAAAATACCATCTGTACTCTTTCTAATTAAATTTGTTCCACTACATTTGGAGTCTCTATGAAGAATTTATGACTTTTTTACCCGGAACACCTGTTTATTGACTAGCTTCAGGACTGGTCAAAAACCCTATCTTCCACGGAGTGTATCTCCATAATTATAGAGAATCAAGAGATGAAACTTTTAAAACATGTACCTTGATATGTATTCTCAATAACATAGCAATTTCACCATCTGAATCGTTCTAGAAAAAACAGTTATAGCGAAAATGGTAAGATGACCTAAGAATAACATACCTTAGAACACATCACCAAAAGACTTCATCCTCCCTTGAAATCTGGCCTTTTTTACTTCTGATTTCTTCTAAAATTCGACTTGTGTATAAAATGAATGTATAATGATAGGTATTTATACCATTTATGTCACTTACTTTTAACATTAGGGCTGACCTAACACTTTCTTATTTTGTAATTCTTTTCTTTAATTATCTTGAGGGCCTACATGTACTTCCTTATTCAATTCACTTTGTCATCTTCAAAAATTCATTTCTCCTCAACCATGAGGATCCATGTGACATGCCACATACCACCGGAAACAAAATGATGTATATTATCCATCCATGGGTGTTTTATCTGCATGTGCATTGTTCTTCATGTCCAAATACCTTTCATCAATCTTACAGTCCAAAACCCATGACTAGGGTTGACATCAATGATGACATTAACTTCATATAAAATGTCAGATGACAAGTACTGTAAATTGATGATTGGTATTGAAGTTGTAGACATGCGCAATGTAGAGCATGTAATACCTCAAGATATAATCGTATTCTAAAAAACTTGTCATCAAAAGCCTCTTTACTTGGGAAATTTCTACCTTGTGTCGATTCTTTTGCTACCATCATATATCTGCATATGGCACAAACATAATTTACATGATTCATGTCATATGCACATCCAATACCTTTGCAGCATAGATTTTTAAAAGCCACCTAATCTGCACTAAAAATGAAGCTTTTATGACAAGTTGATTTGGTGCGACTTACAAAGAAAGGGCGACGATCATGAGTAATGCAAAGTAAATTTTCCCGCTATTATATGAACTACTTAATGGTTTCTAATTATGATTGCATGTCTTCCAAAGATGGTTCATATGTGTGGAAAGGACATCTTAGTAAATACACATCATGCAATTGGATTTAAAGAAAATGGATCTTGGTAATATATTATTCATAACCTTCACTTATGTCTGGTTTGTTTAAAAATTTGTTGAATGGAAAATAGAATAAGAAACCATCCCTTTTGCAGTGATACTATCGATTCACTAGTCAGAGAGGACAAGAATTTTCACTGGTCTTCCTCCTACAAGTGGTTCTTGAACAAGAGTGCAAACAAAAATAAAACATACAAACTATGAACTATAAGGCTTGTCAATGTTGGTTGTGTTCCTGAGGTTTCTGACTTCAAGGAACTCATATAAAGGTGTGCTTGAAGGTTCTATTCCAGGACAAGAATGATTAAGGTCACAACAAAAGGAAAGAATCCAGTCCTTCTTACTCCCAAGGTCTTCAACAAAATTCTTTGTCTTCCTTCTACAGATAAACCTCTTAAGGTTGCAGAAGTATACGTGTTCCTAGACTCTTAGGTAGGCAGTTCCAATATATTGAGATAATTTCTGCTACCGTCTGCAAACATCTTGATCGACCTTTCAACAATTGATATAAATTTCCTGCAAGCACCATACCGAGACTTTTCATGGTTGTTCGCGCATGTATTTGGTGGACAATCAACTTCACACATACCCAATTCAACACTCTGTGTAATGTACTTTACCTTCCGGAGAGATGCCATGTTTGATTAGGCATAGGTGATATCAAATGAACTTTGTTTCCAGTTAAGAAATTACTTAAAGACTGAAAGTTTTTGTATGGGCGCATATATGTTGTTTGAAATTGTTTATTGCAATGTTTTTTATGGTCTCCTTGTTAAAGTGAGTGTAATTATAGAGAATGAACCAGTCCAATTCTAGCACATGATGCTATGAAAACACAAAGCAAGATTCAGTTTTTACATTGTTCAATATAATTTTGTTAGACAATTCAAATACATGTTGGTTGAGGTAGAGCCCAAGAGAATAACTCGGGAAGCTAAGGAATTTATCAATAGAAAGGGAGTTTTCATTCAAGAGGAAAACCATACATACATCTGGTTATATGGTTTCCAATAAAATTCCTTCTACTCCCTATGTTTGTCCGTGATAGATATTTTGTCACAAACGTTTGTCAACAATATAAAACTTGGTGCATTATATTTGAAAAGAAAAGAAAAAGACAATTCATTACACTGAATTTTCGAGTTGGTATTGCAATAGTTAGGAATCTATCGCATTTGAAAGAAGTATTATAAATACTTAGTGCATTTAATCTAAAATAAGCACAACCTCTAAGCGGTTTTGACCCCTTGAGTCTGTTTTTCGAATACTTAAAATACATAAGATACAATAATGTGTTCACCATATTTGATGAGGAAACAGGTGACAATCTGTCCACAAAAAAGGACATCAGTGGATGCAGTGAGGACTTGTCGACAAAAACAATCTCAAATACCAAAAGTAAAATCAAAGCAAGACAAAGAGGTAAAAGCACTTCCAATTTCTAGTATTCTTCCAATCCCCAGGCACGTAAGAGCTCCTCCTTTGGACAAAGAACACAATAGCAGAATATAAACATAGAAGATAGTAATGATGCATATTTTGGAGGTGATGGCAGAGATCAACCATGCCATGTCAATCTTGAATGTGCACATGCAGTCTCACAACAAAAATGGAAACAAAGCCCAAATATACACAATTCACAAGATCCATGAAGTCTAGTCCAAGATCCAGGAAGTCTAGGAGATGTTGATGATATGCATATTGATAGTACATAGCTACCCTATTGGGTATCCCAGATAATTGCATAAAACCATGATATAACACAGGATCTTGCAAGAGAAGAACTAATGTTGTTTGAGCAACACTCCATGATGGTACACAATACTCAATACAACAAGCATGAAAGGGAAATACACATAGACAAGGTTAGTCTCAAAAAACAGAATGATAGTTCACATATTAAGTGATATGGTGGATATTTCAGGGGTTGGACCACCTTCCCTCATGAAACTGCATCATTCCACATGAAATGTGCTATTTGATTTGATTTCTGACCAGGAGTTTCCAAACATTATATTGAAGAAGAGAATAAGTGATCTTGAATAGGCATTGACTCCAAGCCACTCTTTGCACGACCATTGGTCATACTCTCAATAGAGTAGAGTCTTCCAAGTACTCTCGGAACCTCAAATTGAATAAAACAAGCACTTCAATTACTTAATGGACCCATAGGCTATGTTGTTGAAAACATTAACAAAATACTAGAGATAATCAAACATGCATGGGAATTCAATACTAGACTATGTAATCTTTCACAAAGGATTACATATTTTACTTGTTTTTTGCAGAGAGATTTTCAACATGATGAAGCCTTCTATAAAAATGAGTTAAATAATTTCATCCCAAGAGTGAATACTATGACTGATTATCAAAGAAATGAGCAAGAACCACCCTCAAACAAAAGAATAAAGTAAATAGATGCAAGTTAGGAAGCACACATAAATATGTTGCAAAATGCAATTCTTGTTTGCAAAAAAATCAATGAAAGGAGAGGAGATGCTACTTTAAAATAATTTTTTGTTGTCAAGGAACTGTAAGGCCCAAAAATTTTCAAGAATTCAACCATAATTACTAAAGAAGAACTTGGTATTCATTTGGCCACAATGAAGACCTCATTAGCTAGCAACTTCGATAGTCTCGATGAATTTCCTAATGAAGAACTAAAACAATGGATTGTTACATTTGTTAATGACAATGAATAAGAATTATTAGTCATTAGCCAAGTACAATTGGAATGCAAATAAGTAGGAGTATATTTTCTCTCTTCCAGTTAAGCAAGAAATAACCATCCCACCAATCAAAGAGTATATTAATGATTGGGTTAAGAATGCCTTGAAATAGATTGTTAACCCATAATAACCACCAGACACAGTTCAACAAAAGTTTGAAGCAACAACTCTTATAAAGGAAGATACATACCAACAAAAAACAAACTACAGAAACAAAACGTTTCCTTCTTGGTAAGTACTCAAAAGCATTGCATATGCTTTTGCACTTCTTTTCTTTAAAGACTTGGTAATATCTCAAAATTGTTTGTTCTATGTTTTTTCAAAACCCAAAAAACCTTTCTGACTATCTTTCTTTCTTTGTTCCAAGGTTTTCTTCTATTTTATGGTCCACGGGAGCCCCAATCCCAGTCCGTTTGGAAAAACGCCTTCACTTTTTACAAATCTTATTTACAAGACAATTGTATTATTTTTAGCTTGTTGAAGAATTGATTTTGGCATTTACAAAGATTATTGAAAATACAATTGTATATTGTTTTACCTTGCCAAGGTATTCTTTTGGCATACATAACTATTGATTTTATATACTTTGAGTTTCAAATAGAATTTTCAAGTCCGTGCTCACTCTTTATCATTTTTCAATGAAATATCATGTTATGTGCATATGTATTGATTGACTTTCATTCCACAAAATGATATTTTGACCTCTATGCTATGATCAATAAATTTTATATCATGTTGTGAAAACTCAATAGAATAGTTCCTGGTCCTTTCTCAGGCCTTTCTTTCCTTGTCTATGTTTACTTAAGCAACATGCTCGATTGTCATGTTTTCTTTTAATTCTGACTATCATCATAATTTATTGTTCTGGATTTAAATGTTTTTTGAGCTTTCGTTAAAGAAGTAGGTGTACCGCTGTCTAAATATTCCGATTTTTTGGATAATCAAAATAAATTTGACATATTTTTTTGGAAGGCTTGGAAATAGACCTTGCGCTGGTGGCTCTGCAAACCCTAGCGCTCTGCAACAATCCCTGACCTTCTGCTACATGCACTAACCTACTGTTGGACGAGCTTGTCGCTGGAACCACTCAGGTATAAGAAATCACTACAGACTGAGAAGGTGTAATGA
>ML781607.1:782382-795122 GCA_009831015.1 Picea engelmannii | reverse complement strand
AGCTGTCGCCGCACCTGCGAGACTAGATACTATCTCAAGAAAAAGGACTTAGAAAGGAAATGAATGTCAAGGCCAGTTCATCCCAGCCAAAAGCACCTCGTGGCTGGGAACCGGGGAAATGCATCCCTCAATCAGAAAATCCACCTTGATATCTCATCAGATCAAATAGGGTGAGTGAACACACTCAGTTCATGCGAGATCATACACTAATCGACAAGCTCCTTGGACTCTGGCCCTCTGAATGGGACCTAACTCGATGGATCAAACATTGGTGGAACCCCAAAGGTGATTATGAGCTCCAACTCAGATCCAAAGGTTTCTTCACAATCATCTTATACAACCTCGAGGACAAGGAAAAAATCTTTGACAATGGGCCATACTTCTACAATTCCACTGGGTTATTCTTGAGGTTCTGGATAGACCGCTTCAGCCCGGAAAAGGAAGACTTCAAAATGGCGCCAGTCTAGATCAGACTCTACTCTCTTCCCCATGAATTTTGGTTGGAAGAAATACTCATGGGAATAAGAAATACAGTGGGAATCTATGTCAAATCATTAGAATCAACAAAGCAAAGAAGGTACACATCATATGCCCAAATATGTGTCTACATGGACATCTCAAGAGATCTACCTGGATCTATCACTCTGGAGTATCAAGATGAAGATTGGGGCCAAACGATAGACTATGAACATATACCCTTTCGCTGTAGAAAGTACCATGAGCATGGCCATCTCTTTAGAGAATTCCCTCTAAACATCCTGAATAGCAACACAGGAGAAGCCAAGCAAAAGGATGGATTCACAGCAGTCTCAGGCAAAAAGAAGAACCCACCACAGAAATAGACTACTAGCATAGATCCAAAGATCCCCACCAAAAACTCTTATTATGTCCTAAGTAACTTACTGAATGATGAGAAGATTCAAGATCCGCACAAGGAAAAGGCCCAGGAGAAAGGAAAGTGATAAACTGACCCTCCTTCTATGCAGACTCCAGGAACAACCCCAGTAGAAACACTTGGGACTGATGGTGATATCCAGATGCACTTGAATGATCAGGATCTAGAGGATATAGACCTGGAAAAACTTGAAGAGGCTCTTAATCACAAAGATCTGCAAACCATTACTATAGAACAACTACACAAATTCCACAAAGTTTGTGTTGACTCTACCGCTAGATCCACAACCAGGCTTGGCATAGACATAGAAGCAAAGTGTACACCAAAGGAAAACAAAAGAAGAGGGCGTAAATCAACACAACAACTAATCAAAGAAGTAGGTAACCTCCTTCTAAACTCAGTACATATCCAACGACTCTCGGAGGGATACCTCCACCCACCACCACACTCCCAATGATGAATATAATCTCATGGAATGCTAGAGGACTCAATGGATGATCCAAATAGAGGATCCTCCAAGATTGTATTAAAGAAGAAAAACCATATATAATCCTGCTCCAGGAAACCAAGTGTGCAGGAGCAGAAGAAGAATTTTTTTTCAATAGAGCTGGCGTGGATGTGACTTCATCTACTCAGATTCAGCGGGTGCCTTTGGGGGACTAGCTATCCTCTAGAACCCCAATATTGTCACTTTAATTCAACCTTTCTCCACCTCAGGCATGCTCACAACACACTTCATGGTCACCAGATCAAGCAAGGAAGGATCCATCACCAATGTTTATGGACTGCAAATCCCAAATGATAAAGAAAGATTCCTGGAAAAAATAGATCACATCAAAACGCTTCTGAGCATGCCCCACTAGATCCTAGGGGGAGATTTCAACATAATCCTGATGCTGGAAGAAAAAACTTGAGGAACCAAACACCTGGAGCAAGACAGTGGTAAGTTCCAATCACTCATTGATCAGTTGCACTTAGTAGATATTGAAACTAGAAATGGCATGTTCACTTGGTCCAATCGACGATTTGGTCACAAACAAGTGGCTTGTCGTCTAGATCGTTTCCTTCTTTCGGAAGCCCTTCTGGAGGAGGATCATGCCATGGAAGCCAACATCTTT
Source organism: Picea engelmannii (assembly GCA_009831015.1). Taxonomy (NCBI): domain Eukaryota; kingdom Viridiplantae; phylum Streptophyta; class Pinopsida; order Pinales; family Pinaceae; genus Picea; species Picea engelmannii. Next base: position 793,109 of record ML781607.1, on the reverse strand, counting down.
CCAAAAATGAGATCGAACCATTGGCCCATCTCATTATGCATTGATACCGGAGACACTCCTAAGCTCAAGCCCTTTCAATTTGAGAAATTCTAGCTCTCCCATCTTGACTTCCCTCAACTCGCAAAGTCCTAGTGGGATGAGGCAGCAATCGACCGTGGGACCTGCATGTACAGATTCCAGCAACGCCTCAAAAATTTCAAGCAACACCTGAAGTACTGGAACAAAACTACCTTTGGAAACATACTACAAAGCATTTAGACAATTGAGCAGAGATTGAAAGAACTACAACAAACCTTCATCTCAGGACTCTGAACCCCAGATCTCATGAAGGAAGAAGCGAAACTAAGAGCAGAGTTGGATGAGTAGAAAAGGCAGGTAGAAATTATGTGGCGCCAGAAATCCAGAGTTCAATGGCTCAAATAGGGAGAGAGGAACACCAAGTTTTTCCATTGTGTGGTGGTACATCACAGATACATCAACGGGATAATTGAGCTAGAAGATGCCCAAGGAAATCCCATATGAGAACACAAACTGATCGCAGGGGAACTCAACTCCTGTTACAAGGAACTTCTCATGGAAACTAATGAAAACAGGGAGGATGCCATCCAGAAAATAACCAGACACATACCCAAGCTAGTTATCTAGGAACAAAATGAGGCCTTGATGAGACCTATCACGAAAGACGAGGTGGACAAGGAAGTCAAGGACATGCCCTTAGAAAAATCACCAAGCCCTAATGGATTCACTACGAATTTTTTCCATCATTGTTGGGATTTAATAAAGGAAGAAGTTTGGCAGGTGGTGGAGGAATCTAGAACCTCAGGACAGGTACTCTTAGCCCTAAATGCTACCTTTTTCACCCTCATCCTGAAAGAGGAAAGAGTCACCCACCTGAATTAGTACAAGTCGATTTCCCTTTGCAATGTCATCTACAAAATCATCACCAAGGTGATAGCCATGCGCCTAAAGCCTATTCTTCCTTTTGTCATATCTAAAGAACAAACGGGCTACGTGGAAGGACAACAAATCATGGATAGCGTCATCCTTGCACACAAGGTGATCCACTCTTTAAGGATGACCAAAACCCTAGGTATGCTCATCAAAATCGACCTTTCAAAAGCCTTCAATAGATTGAGTTGGCAGTACCTTCACTCAATATTTGAATCCTTTGGTTTTTCTAGTTTTTGGGTGAACTGGATCCTCAAGCTCACCTCTTCTACCTTCTTCTCTATTCTGGTCAATGGATTCCCTTCTTAGCCTTTCTCCCCAACAAGAGGCATCCAACAAGGATATCCTCTCTCCCCCTTCCTCTTTGTCCTCATGGTGGAAGGAATGGGACATTACATCAAAGCAGCAATCAGGGAAGGATCCCTGCTAGGCCTACCCCTCCACAATCTTCAGCCTGCACCCTCTCATAGTTAACTTGTAGATGATACCCTGCTTATGAACACCCCTACGGCAAGCGAGGCCAACAAGATCCACTCTATTCTCTCTGATTTCGAAGAAGCTTCAATTATGGCTCTCAACCTGAAAAAATCTAAGCTTTACTTCTTCAACACTCTGCTAGCAGTCCAAAATCATATCTCGCACCTCCTTGGCATTCCCAAGATCTCCCTTCCATCCAATTACCTGGGCATACCCCTTATGGGAGAACCAATGCACTATCTCTTGGAATAGCCTAATCCTCTCAATCTCCCATAGGCTAAGCAATTGAACCTTCAGACCTCTCAATACCACAACCAGTCTAGTCCTCCTCAAATCCATCCTGCAAGACCTACCCACCTATCTCTTCACTGCCCTGGTAGCGCCTAAATCGGTCATCAGAGCGATCAAGGCGCTTCAGCGCAATTTTTTATGGCATGGACACCAACCTAATAAAAAATGGGCCCTGGTAAGCTGGGAAAAGATCTGCAGGCCCAAACACTCAGGAGGCCTTGGCCTTCGAGATCCAAGAAAGCTAAACCAAGTCATGGGAGAAAAAATGTGATGGTGATGACTCCAGCACCCCACGACACTTTGGACGCAACTCTAGAAGCATAAGTATTTTCTGACCACCTGGCAGGATCAACTAATTCGACTCAACGACCCAATACAAGGCTCCAACATCTGGAATATAGCCTGGTAGAATTGAACTCTAATCCAAAAGCATGCCTTTTGGGAAATCAGAAATGGATAAAGTGCCTTATTTTGGCAAGACTCTTGGAAACAACAAACACCTCTAATCAATCTAGAAGAACTAAGTCCCCTCATATTAACTCTACAACAGGAAGCCTTTCACCGGGTTAAAGATCTTTGGATAATGATGGAACAATGTAAGAATTGGAGGCAATGGAGAACAGATCATTATACTCTTAAGCTCTCGAATGAGGTGGATTTATAGGCCTGGCAAGATTGTGCAAGAAACAAAAAAATTCCAATCAGGGAGGGTCAGGACATTATTAGATGGGGTCACTCTACCACAGATAATTTCTCAGTCAAAGAAGCTTATCACCTACAAGGAAACAATCAACATCAGGATATGGAACACATATGGAGCACAATCTAGAACCCTAACCTATGGCCAAAAGTCTCCTTCTTTCTCTGGCTGACAACACAAAACCACATCCTCACTTGGGACAATCTCAGAAAAAAGGGCTTCATAGGCCCCTCGATGTGCACTCTCTGTCAATAGCAAGAAGAGACCATGGAACACCTCCTCAACAGATGCCCATAGAGTCAAGTAATCTGGGATCAAGGATCCCAAATGATGCGCTGCTCAAATTGAAACATGGACAATATTTGGGATACTTTAGAGCATTGGGACTCTATCTCTTTCTCTAACCCAATCCTCAAGTGAATTTGGAAGCTTCTCCTGGGCTTCACACTCTGGCAGATCTGGAAAGAAAGAAATTGAAGGATCTTCCACTCAAAAGCTTCCCCTCCTGCCCTAGTTTGGAAGCAGGTGGTGACATGCATCTTTGAAACAATCAAGAGTAAGGCTTGGACCCCTAGAGACCTCATCTACAATAAAAAGGAGGAATGCATCCTTCAAGCCTGGAACCTAGACTTCCAAAACCAGGCAACCATAATTGCGGTCAGACACCTCCAATGTAGACCAAGACTCTGGTCTCCACCCCCTACAGGTTTCATAAAGATCAACTTCGACGGGGCCTCTAAATGTAACCTAGGTCCAACAGGATATGGGGTTGTTCTCAGGAACTTAGAGGGTGAAATCCTCTACTTGACAACAGGCTATCTGGGGGAAAACAAAAATAATGCAACAGAACTTTCCAGCCTTCTTAAAGGCCTCAATATAGCATTGGAAAACCACTATCAACGGATCATTGCAGAGGGATACTCTCATATCATCATTCACTTCATCACTTGAATTCTCCATGGAGAACGTCCTACTGATATCTCGCCCAGTTGGCACCTATTCGGGCTATTGGAGGACTTTGGAGCCTTCCTCTGCCCCAGCCTCATGATCATCCCCTCACATGTCAAAAGGGATGCCAACAAGGTCGCGGAATTCCTTGCAAATGATGGATTCAACACTTAAACAGAGCAAATCCATTGGCAAGCACAAATCTCTAACTTCAACTATCTTTCAAAAAGGTGCCAAGAACTCACCCATAGAGATATTCATCCCCCGGATGGGGTGCCACGCAAACCTCCCAAGCCACATGGCACAGAGACAGAACAAGACTTAAATGAGGCCAGTCGACTCCCATCCCCTCAGTATTAAGGATGGGAGAAACCTCCATCTACCACCCTCCTAAAATAATACTTGCCCCTCGCGCAAGCAATCTAACCATGATGATCACTCATGCAGAGGATTTAATGATGTCGGTCATCCCGTCGGCTCTATGGATTTTAGCACATTCAAACTATGCCCTTCTCCATTTCATTTTGGCTCCGCACCAGGGCTATAACAGGGAACCTTGCAGCAGCCATTTTCTTACTCTCTTCAGACTCCCAACAACCTCTCTAGCTCGAAGCCACGAGAGCGGGGAAAACCTTGTCGAGGCTCTGCCTAGAATTTCTATGCCACTCGGCGAAATCAATTACAAGAAATGGAGAGGGCACTCACCATTTCCCGAATCCAACTTCAACATAGAAGAATTGATGGTAATGCCCCTTCGGTTGCAGAAGGCATCATGGAGCCTCCGGCTACAACAATCATCGTAGAGCCTCTGGTTGTAGCAGACATCGGGGAGCCTCCGTCTACAACAATTAACGTGGAGCCTTTGGCTATAGCAGACATCGAGGAGACGGCCATGGCATATGTCATAGAGAAAATACCGGAGGATCCCCTCTAGGAGACTTCAGAGTTGTTCACAGTCCCAGAAAACTGGGATCCTCCAAGTGATTTCAGAATGGGCACACCCTTGCATGGCCCCGAGAACCATCATGGCATGGAAACTGTGGTGCCACCAGAGGAAGGCTTTACTTGCTATGTGGAAAAGGAGACTCCAATGGACATGGCACCTCAGGACCCAGGCCCAAAGCGAACCAGGATAGCACACTAAAGCAACCTAATGGATGTAGAGACAAGCAAGCACAGTGGATAGGCCACAGAGGCTGGTCCAATCCTTGTGCCACCTCCTCTCTCCTGCATGCAAACCCCATGGCATGACCTTCCACCGCTACTCCATCCGGACTTGCTCAATTTGGTTTTCAATTTGAGGAGCCAGATGGTGGATCACACCTATCGTGGCACCCTCATGGCCCAACATGTGAACATGCTCCTCGACACTTATTCCAACGCACCACTGGGACAAAGATACCCAACCTGCCTTCAGCACTTTGTCATTCCAGCTACCTTGGAGGCCACCTTAGATGCAGCCAGGTAACAGCTATGGTTTTGTCCAAAGCTTACCGTCTTTTTTTCATAGTTTTCTATGTCATTCTAGTTATTTTCTGTAAGACTCTAAGTACAGTTAGGACCATGACTTACCATCAATCCTGGTTTCCTTTGGGTAGGATTGATGGCAATCTAGTTCTACTTGAACAAGGGTTAACTCTATTTCAGTTTCCGATTAATCGATGGAACGATGGGTAACCCAGAAACAGTGTTATATTTTGCTACTTAATATAGAAGGAATATCCATCTTTTTTACTTAATAAAAAAAAAAAAGTAGGTGTACTAGTAACCAGTTTGTGATATCCTATTGTCAATTTCAACGTTATGCAAAAAGAACATATGTTGTGCTGAGAAATTTTCCCTATTTACTTTCTGCAAAACCTATCCTACCCACACTTTACATTGACTCTTGCACATCCTAGCATCTGCACACTTTACATTTCTCCCCCCACATCCCAATTTCGACACATGTTACATTATTTCCTCTACATATTTACTTCCACATACTTCCTTTTACTAAGTTATATGCCAGATGTTTTTACTTATTTTTTATAATAAACATTGTTCAAATAAATTCAACTCAATAATATTCGCTAAGTTAAAGATATGCATGAAACCATTTTTTTCACTTTATATACTTATTTTTTTATAATAAACAAAGTGTGGTAGGATGAGTGATAGGACTTATCCACATAAGGGTTCAATTAACACTAAGTGTTAGTTGTGCGGGGTATATGTCTCTGTGGACGTCTGAAAGATATATCGGTGTGAACGATATGTGTGTGCGAAAGACATATATGTGCAATATATATATATATATATATATATGTTTAGCTATATTTTTTAAGTTAATGTTTCTTGATTATCAACATTTACAGGTTGTTGGGGAGACATTCAATGCCAACATCAAGAAAAATGGCATATTTTTTAAGTTAAAAACATGCATAAAATCATTTTTTCACTTTATATACTTATTTTTTATAATAAGCATTGTTACTTAAAATAAATTAAATTAAGTATAGAGAGTTAGTTGTGGAAACTTATAAAATGAAATTTCCATAAATCAATCAATTATCATGAAAATTACACTGTTGGTCAAAATATGTGCTATGGAACTGTTGGAAGTATGGATTTGCAAAGTGTCGGAGTGTGGGTGAATGATTTATATGAATTATTCACACGAGGGTTCAAATTATACTAAGTGTTGGCTATGCGGGGTATATTCATGTGTGCACATGTGCAAGATATGTCTATGTGGACGATATGTCTATGTCGAAGATATATCTATGCGAAAGATATATATTTTTAAGAATATGTTACTTAAAATAAATTCAACAAAGTACCGAGAATTTGTGGCAAAAAATTAGAAAATGAAATTGTCATAAATCAGTCCGTTGTCATGCAAATTACATTGTTCGTCAGAATAGGTGCTATAGAACCATTGGAAGTACATAGTTGTGAAAAGTGGGAGTTCAGGAAGATGAGTGATATGAATTATCTGCACAAGGGTTCAAATTAGACTAAGTATTGGTTGTGTGGAAGATATTCTTTTGCTAATGATATATTTGTGTGTAACATATATTTGTTTAACAATATTTTTTAACTTAATGTTTGTTGACTATCAACTTTTACAGGTTGTTGGGCCGACATTCAATGCCAACATCAAAGTTATCTTACCTTTTTATTTAGTTATTTAAAGTTTCAATATTCATCTCTTGTGTCAAGAACTCTACCCACTTTGCTTCCCACAATTCCAACATGCAAATACTTTGCATTGGTTCTTGTCGATCCTAACTTCCAAAAAATTTGCACTGGTTCCTGCATATGTTAACCTCCCCATTGAAAAATTTACTTATTTGCATTGCTTTCCCCATATCCTAACCTCCTCATTAAACACTTCACATATTTACTAAGTTTTATTCCACATTGAACACTTTACCATTTTTTATTATTTTTTACAAAGTTTTGTGCAAAACGTTTTCATTGCAAAGACTTTACATTGCTTCCTCGGAATCCACACTATGGAACTATTGGAGGTGTGGAGTTGTGAAGTGCGCGAGGATGAGTCATATTAATTATCCTCACAATGGTTAAAATTAAACTAAGTCTTGTCTCTTAGGGAGGGATATGCATGTGCAGACATGCGAAAGATATATTTTTGTAGACGATATGTCATTGTCGAACATATATCTGTGTGAAAGATATATATGTTTAAGAATTTTTTTTTACTTAAGAAAATGCATAAAAGCATTGTGTTCACTTTATATACTTATTTTTAATGTATGTATATATATTAATGCATTGAGATTTCTAAAATGTATATACAAAAGGTTATGTTACCTTTTCATTTAATTGTATTAATTTTTAGTATTTATCTATTGTTTCGAGAACTCTACCCACTTTGCTTCCCGCAATTCTAACATGCGGATACCTACCGACTTTGCTTCCCACAATTCTAACATGTGAATACTTTGCAATTATTTCCACCCATCTTAACCTCCAAACACTTTACATTGCTTCCTGCATATGATAACAACCTCATTGAACACTTCACTTATTTACATTGCAACCCACATATGCTAACCTCCACATTCAACACTTCACTTATTTACTAAGTTTTATTCCCCATTGAACATTTTACCTCTTTGTTCATTTTTACAAAGTTTTATGCAAAAAAATTTCTATGCAAACACTTTACATTGCTTACCACATATGGTAACCTCCCCATTCAACATTTCACTTATTTACTAATGCGGACTGCAGAGGTCCAGAAGATATATTTGTGTATAATGGAGAGTGTATATATCATCATAGCAAAAGGCTCTCCACAACTTGAAAAGTGAATAAGTACAATATTTAAATTAAAAGTATGGTCATTAATCAACAATTTTTTTAGTTAAACATATGCATAAAAGCATTTTCTCCACTTTATATAGTTATTTTTTATAATAAACATTGCTACTTAAAATAAATTCAACTTAACAATTCTTTTTAACTTAAGCATATGCATAAAAAAAAAATTTGCTCACTTTATATATATATTTTTTATAACAAACATTGTTACTTAAAATAAATTCAAGTGAAGAATATTTTTTAAGTTAAACATATGCATAAAAGCATTTTCTTCATTTTATATCCTTATTTTTTTATAATAAACATTGTTACTTAAAATAAATTCAACTAAGTATCGAAAATTTAGAGCGGAATCTTAGCAATCGAACCTGCCATAAATGAGTTGGTTATTGTGCAAATTACATCGCTTATATTTTTTAAGTTAAGCATATGCATAGAAGCATTTTGTTCACTTTATATACTTATTTGTAATGTATGTATATATATAAAAACATTGAGATATGTAAAACGTTAAAAGGCTTTCATGTTAATGTTTGTTGGTTATCAACTTTTACAGGTTGATGGGGCAGCATTCAATGTAACATCAAGGCTATCTTACCTTTTCATCTAGTTATTTAAAGTTTCATTATTCCTCTCTTTTGGCAAGAATTGTACCCACTTTGTTTCCCACAATTCTAACTTCTGGAATCCTAACCTCCAAACACTCTGCATTTCTTCCCGCATATTCTAATCTCCCCATTGAACATTTCACTTACTAAGTTTTACTCTTATTTTTTCAAAGTTTTATGCTAAATATTGTTACTTGTTTTTACTTTATTCTTAATATTGTCCTCTTTGCATAAACAATAAAGATATTCTTCTTTATTATGTGACTTATCTTTTGGAAAAAACTATTTATTGGTGTTGTCTAACTATTTTTTGGCTTTTTTGGCCAGAATCTAGTGACATAAATCTGTACGAAATCACAAGTTTTTGTTGTTTAAATTGCATTTTTGAATGTAGAATTGGATTCATCATGCTGAAAAAACTGGGGCACTTGAATTATACATAATTAACCATTCAATATGTAGATCCAACAATTTCTCACCGGATTTTGAGCAAAATTAAACAAAAAATATCCCCTCAAAAAAAAATCCCTTAAAAAAAGCCAAAACTAGAACAATTAGACTACAACCTATTTATTTCCTAAACATTTAGCTATATTAAATCTCATTGTTCAACAACTACCTCAACAAGGCACTGAGCTTCCATGCAACCCTTGTTATTACAAGTAATTTCGTAATCAGTTGAAATGTATTATTTATTTTTCCAAGTCTCAAGAAATCATTTCAATGATAAATATGATTGAATGACTATTTCAATTTTAACAGATCAATTTCACGTAATTTGACACCACATTATATATAGGTTAGTCATTGTAGTTTAGTCAACGATGGAATTTGACGATCATTTTGGCCATGATACTTTAGTTGACATCATGGACGACAACTAAGATAAATATTTGATCGGACTTTTTAGTTTCATAAAAAAATGGAAAACGTCATCATCGTTGGGCAGATACATCTATTTGCATTATTTTGAGAGAGCACAATAGTGATTGGAATCAAGATAGCATGCTTATAATGTTTAAAATTGTCTGCGTTGGATAGCATGATATTTTATGTTTATAATGTTTATTTTTATTTTCATGATCTATTTTTTCACTTCTTGTCTGCGTTGGATGCTTCTACTAGAAACCAACTCATTCATTTGTTTTGAACCCCAGGCTCGGGATTGGCAATGCTTAATTTGTTCTACACTCCAAGCTCTGAACTCCAATGTTTATTTTCTTAACTTGTATAGTTTCTCATTGACATTGAATCAGAGATCTAAACTTCCTTTCTTTGATTTGAAGGGCCCAAATTCATTGAGAATCAAAGACTGGGTTATTTTTGAATGTTTTCCAAAAAGGTGATTAGTAAACACGAGACTTGAGAAGGATAGGAGACTCGAGACTTATAGCAAACACATCTCACCAATACAGATTCTCTATGAACATGGACTACGAGCTTTGTTCTCAGTCTTATATAGAGTTATTTATCTTCAAATTTGATATATGGATCCTTTCTTTGTGTAACATGCACACAAGAAACTCGTTGACAATGCAATGATAGTTAGGTCCCTGTTTTTAAGATCCCCTGTCATTAATCACCAAGCAAGCATGTCAGAAATGGATCTGCCTCCATTCATCAACAGGCAGAAAAAATGACTTAAGAACTATGTTTTTCTCACTCTACTGATGAAATGTCCAAAAGCCAACACCTTGTTATTTTAAAAATCCAAATTGGTTACATATTAGAAGCAATGCTCAACCCACTATATATATGTCCTTCACTTATTACCAACAATTTTAGTAATATACTGTTGTATAAAAAACTCTGCCATCTTCAATAAAAATTCAGCAATGGTAATAACTAGATGATCAAATGCACAACTTGAAAACGCACTGCTTGAATTCCTATGGATTGATATGCTAACCATGTAAGTATGTCAATGCCTATGGATTGATACATTGATGAAGATAATGAGGAGGCAGGTGCACGATCAATTCAAACACAAAGAATTAAAAAAGAGATTAACACAAATGGAACACCATTGGAGTGTTGAATAAACTCATGGAAAAGAACCATCCACTGTTAAAAACACTTAACTGGAAATGCTCATATAAACTAAGATATGAAAGTATAGAACATTGGCAAGCTGGACCCAGACATCTCACGCAATAATCAACTTTTACATAGTAAATCAGATAGTTTACTACAACAAGTCAAAGACCACCTTACTACATATTCAAACTCATGTTGGGTGGTAATATAACACAATAACACAATTGTAATTCTCTATTGTAAACAAAAGAACTACCCTATTACATTCTTAGGTCATCACAAGACCGACTACTCAGAAATATACTAATGGCCTCCAAGCCACACGATTGACATTCAACTCAATTTGCAATGTCCTCCGGCATGCACAACTCCTCTAAGCGCATCTG
>ML781607.1:764627-778905 GCA_009831015.1 Picea engelmannii | reverse complement strand
GCCCATACTTTTTGCAGTAATAGCATTGTATGCTTGATTTCTCATTTGATCTTCTCCCTCTGCCTCTTTGAGGATGGAAATTCTGATGTTGATTTTGTTGTTGTTGTCTTTGACCTTGGAAATTTTGATTCAGATATTGTTGTTTGTTACCTCCAGTGGAGTGAGGATTACATTGATTGCTCCCTCTTCCTTGGTGACCTTTGCTTCTTCCTCTTCCTTTCCCTCTACTGAAGGAGAATTGAGTTTTGAAAGCATTTGAGATTGACTCATCTGTGAGATGCAGTCTAGTCTCATGTGTCACCAGAGAACCAATTAATTCATCTGTTGAAAATCTTGACAGATCCTTGGATTCAAGGATTGTTGTTACAACCATTTAGAATTTCTTTGGTAAACTTCTGAGAATTTCCTCAACAATGCATTGATCAGGGATGGCTTCACCATTCAATTTGATCTGGTTCACGATGCCCATGACTCTAGTCATGAACTGATCCACATTTTCAGACTCTGTCATCCTTAAAGTCTCGAATTGTGTCCTCAAGGTCTGCAGTTTAACTATTTTGACCCTGTCATTTCCTTGATAGGAAGATTTAAGAATATCCCAGGCCTGTTTGGAAGTACCAGCACCTGTGATTTTTGAGAAAATCGAGTCATCCACAGAATTCTGAATCCAGAATTTCGCTTTATTTTCTTTGTTCCTCAGTGTTGCCTGAGCAATTCTCTGCAGATTATTCATGGCAGAAAGGGTGGCTGGATCTGGTTCCATATATCCAAGATCCACTGGCTCCTAGCATTCTTGTTCTTGCAAGAAGGATCTCATCCGAAGAAACCAAAACTCGTAATTCTTTCCTAGAAGAATCGGACTGTGAGTTAGTCCTAAATTGCTAGACGACATTTTTTTTTTTTTTTTGAAAGAAAAAAAATCTCAGAAAAAAATAGAGGGAAATTTCGTATTTACCTCCGATCGCCGAAACGCCAATTTTCCGATGGCCAAAGGGAGCTTATCGGCCTTGAATTGGCCTTTGTCACGGTGCAATGTGACCACGCGCCTTGATGTTAAAGCGCTATGGGATTTCCTGGTTCTTTGTCTTTCAAATTGTCGTAATGCGAAATTCGCCTTTGGACAATTCAACGGTCCAGATCTTCTTGTGATCTGATGGCCCAGATCTTATCAGGATATCGCGAATTGGGACTTCTTGAACCCTGATCACGAGCTCTCCTGACTCCTCGATTCCCCGATCTCCGATTTATCGATTTCTCGATAGGAGACTTTTTCCTTCGGGAGATTTCCCGAATGCTTTGATCTCCACCACGCATCCTCCTATGATGGACAGTCCTGATCACTTCTCTCGATTTCGAGACTTCAACTGCTCTGGATGTCTCATCTTCAGGATTCACGATTTTTTGAATCCCGTAATGTCGATGCACTCTCCTATCGATATTTTTCCGAAGGCCTCAATTTCTGCCACGCGTCCCAACAGATGGACGACTCAAGGCTACTTTGGGGTTTTCACCATGGAGATTCACGATCCCTTTTTTTGACGAGATGACGTCAGCTGGGCCCCAAAACGGAGCTTTCCTCCTGTCGGGATTTCGGACTTCTCAGTTCCGAAATGCTCATGTTTCTTGTCCTCATGATTCGTGAAATGTCGAATCCCGATGTGTTGATTGACTCTCCCGATCTCGCCCACGTGTCTCCTCAAGATGGATGGCTCCGATCGTTTATGGGGTTTTCACCATAAAGAAACTCGATCCCTTGTCCTCAGGTTTCGCGATTTACCGAATCCTGATGTGCCGATGGCCCTTTCCTTTTCAGGACTTTTCCCATGTCCTCGGATTGACGCCACGCGTCCCCTCAAGATGGGCGGTCCTCGTCGTTTTGTGAGTTCGTGACTTGCGACTCCAAATTTCTCTGACAACTTGAAACCACGATTACCAAAACGCCGACGGTTTCCTCGATCTCCGCCACGTGTCCGAACAAATGGACGGCTGAGATCTTATCGCTATTTCATGAATCGCAATTTCGCGAGTTTAGAAATCTTGTTGCGACGGTATTTCAAAACCGTGAACTCTGATATGCCGATTTGACGGCACTTGGATCTGCTGCCACCTGTCCTCTGAGATGGACGGCTCACAAGTCCTCTTGGGATTTCACGATATCGCATATCGGAGTTTTTGGAGTGCAATCACCTTTGTGCGTCCAACTCCCGAATCCTGATTTTGTGATGGGATAAGATCGATGGATCACGATCTTTCTCAATCCAACGATCCAGAATGGCTCGTGATTTCACAATTCGCGAATTCTCATGATAGTCTTCTAACCTTTACACTTTGCAAGTCAGTGAAATACCGAGATCTCGCCACGTGTTTCTTGACGGACGGTCCAGATGATGTATGAATTTCGCGACTTCACAAGTCGAAATTTCTCCTTGGTTCTCCAGAGGACTAAACCTCATGCACCTTCTCATTGATGCAACGACTATCGGTCCTTTGTACAAGATCTAACGGCTGCAATTATTTTGCCTTTTCCGCTCTCTCTTCATCCCTTCTGAACTGGTTTTCCGCTTTGGATCTGTTCGCAGGACGAATCTTACGGCCTCAATGGTTGTTCTTTGCACATGGAATGCCTTCTTTGCTCTTGTGGAAGAAATATTCGTCAATCTTTCAAAGATTTGAAAGAATTTCATGAATTCTTTGTTCACTACTTCAATCTTTGACAGATTTGAAGAATTCCTGCAATTCTTTAAACGCTTCTTCTTTCTTTAACAATCTTCCACGAACTTGAACAAATGTCCGTGAAATCTTCAACGTTTTTGCCTTCTGCAGGAATCTTTAACGAATTGAACGAATTCTTCGAGTTCTTTAAATGTTCTTCTTTCCTGCAGCTCTTCTTCTTCAATCTTTGACGATTCTCGAAAATTACAAGAATCTTTAAAGTTTCTTCTTCTGCACTCTCTTCTTCCTCGATATTTCGAGAATTGTACGCTTTGCTTCCTGTGCAAGCTTCCTACAATGATCTTTTGAGAGTAGTACGGACAGATCTCCAAGCCTTGTGAAAAGTCTGTGCCGTGTGCTCTCAAGATCCGTGTAAGCTCTGCACTGTGAGGATCGTGTTTCTCTCCAGCCTATGTGAAGAGGCTTACTACTGTAGCTTTGATACCATGATAAATTATGAAGCAAGAAATGCAGAGAGAAAATAATAGAACAGAAAACAGTATATTGCAATGTAAGAAGAACTGAAGAGGTTACAATGCAATGGGAAATAGTTGAGCTAAATAGGCTCAAGCAAATCAAGAATAGAAAGTACAGCTGGCAGTGTACAGTCAGACTGTTGAGGTTACATTATATTTAACAGACAATGCTCTCGAGTCTTCCGCTACCAGTATTACATACCTCTTCTTATACAAATATTATTGAAGGTGGCTCTTCAATGGAATGCAATATTGCCACGTTTTGAGACTGAAACGTGGATCTTCATTGGCATGCAAGAATGCCACATTTTACTATGTGTGGTGTAGTCTATTGATTGTGTGGAGGTTTCCATAAACTTGATGTGTGGAGGTTTCCAGAAAGGTGATGATGCTCTGCATCATACTCCCTTTGTTTTAAAAAAATTGAACTTCAAGGTTTAGAGGTATTGCACTCTAGTTTCCTCATCTTTCTCCACCTATCAAACCATGACTCACTTTAGACAGTGTCCCATTCATGAAGTCCAAAATTTCACATCCAATGTTTCACTCTCTCCATATATTGTTCATATTCATCAATCAATCTTCAACTTTCCTAATATACTTGGGATAATATATCAAGTACGTGAAGTGCCAACACATTTTCTTTTGTAATCCTCACCTCCAAAACTCTGATCAACTTAGCAAACAAACTCCTTTGTATGAAGTCAAATCTCACCATACCTAGGAAACTTTTCACCTCGGCTTCTACATCAATCTTCTCCATATGGTCAATTGTTAAATCATATCGTGAATGACCTCTACATCTTCTATATTCAAGAGATAAATTGCATTCCCCACTTCTCCTAGGCCTTTGTTTTCTCTAACTTGCAAATCAGTGTTATCTTCAACGGTTCGATCCTTTGTAATCTCCTCCTTTGAGAAGTATTTAACTAGACGCTGCTTTTCTTCTCCATTTATCTTCACCGAGGTTTCCAAAACCTTTTCTGGGATGCAATTTGTGGCATCATTCTTCTCCTCACATTTATAAACATGCATATAAGTCTCTACATGCTCAAACATATTATCCTCTTCTTACATTCTTTGATCAACACACACACCCTAAGTTTTTATGCATTGTTTCTCAAGCGCTTCCCCTTATTCCAGGTAGTAATACACTTCCACAGCTAAGACCTCCTCTGAAATCTCTCTATTTTCAATTCTTTTATTTTATTCTTTCTTCAATGCCCTTGTTCTTCTTTTTATGGCTCATATCTATGTTTTTATTTGTTGTCTTTCTTCACACTATTTGATTAGTTTCCTAATCACTTGTATTTCTTCCCTCATCCACTCTTTCTCTTTTTGGCTCACCTTCTTCACCTTTTCCATTTTTAACCTGCTGCAATTTAACCTCTGTGTAATCCAATGCTCCTCCAAACACACTTAGTTCTTCTCTCAAACTAACTCAGCGACGAAGTCTCAAGCAGTAAACTAACTCAACGGTAAAGTCTCCAACTATAAAATAAAAACATGAGAATGCATTCAGATGTTATAGGTACAGACCTGCATAGATATTTATCATGGTTTCTCTAATACCAAAATGATGTCGATGATGGGGAGGGAAACCCATGATCAATTCAAACATAGAGAATTAAAAAAGAGATTAACACAACTCGAACGCCACTGGAGTGTTGTATAATGATGTCCTCCCGGCCTTAAACCCAAAGTTTGCAGAATATTAAATTAACTCTATTGTAGTTATAGAACTTGAAATGCCTCAAATTCTTTAATTTTGGGCCCAAAGATTCCCCTTTTAATAGATATCTGCAATCTCTATTCTCATACCAGTCCACTATGGTGTCAAAACCCTCAATGAAAAGACTCGAGGATCTATTACTATAAATAGATTGGAAGGCGCTTATCTTTGGCCCCCTTTGAATCATCCATCGTCTTCCTCTTTACAACCCCAACGTTTAGATTTTTCCTTTGGCACTGATCTCTTCCTTCTGTGCATGACCAATTGTTAGAATCTTGTGCCAAACTCTATTTCGTCGGCTCCTTCACTCGTTTGCATCTACTCTTTTGTACCTCATAAAACCTCATGCCATAGCCAGGTTCTTGTATCGTCATCGCATTTTGCTATCAGGGAACAACCACAACACTTTATTGCCTCGACCTGATGATATCTCGAGTCCCAATGTGGTTAGCCCTGATCCTCCACAAGACCACACTCTATGACCAAGTGCTATATATTTCACGCTAACAATATCATTGTCGACACTTCCTTATCGACAAACAAACACAAGAATGAAACTGTCCCGACCCGACGGATTGGACCCCACTCAAAAAATTCAATCCAATGATATACTACCATGTGCTTTCCACGTGTATCATTTACACTTATGGATCCAACTGCCATGTGTACACTTACAGACGTTGATTTGAATCATCATGTGCTTCTGCCAGCTACCACATGTCCATCCCAGAGTTGTTTATCTATTTCACTCTGAACAGATCTTGACCGTTTATCGGTGTTGTTCTATCAGAGTTCCTCCATATTATGGACTCTGATGGATCTACTCCGAGAACCAATAATATGTCTCCACGTGTCATTTTCGTAGCATCGACCTAGGTTACTCCAAACAGATCTGGACCGTCTGTCAGGGTCTCTCTTCTACAATTTTGACCATTGATCGGACTTCGTTGGAGTACCCTTCAGTATTCACTCCAAATTCTTAAGTTTGAATCTTTCCATGTGTCTACTTCAGGAACCTTGATCTTGCCACTTGGAATTAATCTACATCATTCATTGGAACTCCTCACCGGAG
Source organism: Picea engelmannii (assembly GCA_009831015.1). Lineage (NCBI taxonomy): Eukaryota > Viridiplantae > Streptophyta > Pinopsida > Pinales > Pinaceae > Picea > Picea engelmannii. Next base: position 772,913 of record ML781607.1, on the reverse strand, counting down.
TGTTCTTCCAACTTGACTCCAAACAAGTTACTCTAAAATCCTTGATGCTATCACATCGGACTCTGAATGAAACTTGAATCATGTTGGTCATTGATCTGGATAACCTCATTTCCATATCTAATCTCAATCGTCCATCCCAGACCACTTGACCAGAACCTTGGCACTATAATCATTGGTCATGGTTAAGTATTCATCCTAATCGGATGGACATTGTTCCTCGACACTTCCTCTACATTGATCGCACAATCCTATAGTTACAAATGAATCCTGATAGGTATAAAATGGTCAAAAATCCTCACCACTACTCCTTTAGGATTAACACTTGGTTACGATCAAATGAATTAGGATCGTTGATCTAAAACCTGATCAATGATCGATGACCCTTATTCCTTGAATTTTGCAATGGGGTTTCAATTGGTTTCTTCTTCTGCTAACACCAATCCAGTTATGGAACCTTCATACATGATTTATAAAGGGAATTATCCTACTACGATCATGATCAAAGACACCTGCAACACGATCTCAAACTAGTACATAGAGGCACATATCGTTTCATACAGAGAATAGATTATCAATATTTTAGAGGCACAAATATCTCCTAATCTAAATAGAGATCCTAAACATTAATTAACACTGGACACTTGAAACATAGTGTTTTATTTACTCAAATGTACATACTCCACTTAAACTTTATATATGGCCTCTCTCAATCTCATTCTCTAGCCTAATTTCCTCTCTTGATGGCCAACATTTTTTACACACTTAGGCTTACAACATTTAAACAAAAGACATTGAAACCATAACATGTTTCTAATCCTGAAAAACTCTCACACAAATCCCTAGGATCCTCCAAATCCTCAACAACAACTCATAGGATCTCTCTAGATCCAAAAAATCCTCGTGAGATACAAATCTCAATCTAAGTCCTCACAACTCTCAAGAGAAAACTCAATTATATATATTCCATCACAACAATTCAATCTTCTAGAATTCCAATAAAACATAGGAATTTACAATTAGTTAAGAATTAGGTAACCCACTCCCTTAGTAAAACAAAGAACCCTTAGGCCTAGTCAAATGTGATTGAGTTTGGAGACAAAATGCTCCTTCATCATATTCCCAAGGAACAAAAATGTTCATGATCTCTTGATCATGAGTTCCATTAGCTAAAGTCCTCTTGGATCCCATACTTTATGTTGTAGTTGTACACCCATCCTTGTATGTTGTTGTTCAATCATTGTTGTCTCCAATTCTCCAAGCTTTCAAATTTTATGTTTTTGTTGTCCACTTGTTTTGTTGATGCAACGCCTTACATTCAGTTGGACTTTGTTGTTGGTTTTCCTTATTACCTTAGTATTCCTCCTCTTAGGTATTCTCGTCAGTACTCTCATCATTAGCATCCATATCTCATCAATCTCCATGTCTAATTTATCTTTTTGTTGGTACATTCCATTACTTCTTGATTGACATTTTCTCTTGTTATCTCCCATTTGTTGTTGCACATACTCCTCTTCCATAAGAGTTATAAGACTCTTATTCAATTCTAGTTCAAATACCTCATTTACAACCTGCTAGTCATACTCTATAGCTTTATCCACGTTGATGTCTTTCAAGACAACTCTTTCTCCTTCCAATTCTTATTTTACATGTTGAATATGCATCTTTTGTTCTACTATCTTCTTCTCCAAGAATTCCAATTCATCATATAAATCAGTAAAATTAACTTGAACTTCATTTGTAGATTCCATGCAATATTCATCACCTGTATCCATTTCCAAGCAATCCTCTAAGATTTCCATCTCTTCCTCATGGTTTGTATCTCCTCCTCCTGAAATAAGTCTGTCATCCATTCCATTCATTGGAATCTCTTTAAGTATTCCCTCATGAGACAATTCTCCATATTTTGTACCTGCATAACCTTTATGAGATGATGTTGCTTCGTCTTCCTTTAGAACATAATTTGAATTCTTTCCTCCTTCAACTTCCTCTAGCTTTATGACAGCTTCAAATGACTATCCATCTTCATCATTTGAAAAACTTGCAACCATACATAAATTGTCACATTTAAAAACATAAGGCTCTGTAGCCTCATTTGATATTTCTATCAGCACATGCTTATGTTGATCTGAACTTTCCACACAATCCATGAGACTTGTGGTAAGTCTCTCATTAGTATCTTCATCCTCCTCTCCAAGGAATGATCCTTGCTCTGGATCAAAAAAGTGAAGTTCCTCTTCTATTAGTGACCCATGTCTGAACTCAACTCCTCTGAGTTCCTCTTTCTTCATCCAAGCTCTCCACCTGTGCTTCAAGCTACTTAAGATTTTCCTCATCTCCCTAGCAAAAAATTGCATTGCAAACCACTTGAATTTCTTCTTCACATTCCATCATTGTCTTTAGCCTTCCTTAATCTTCCTCTGTAGTAGTTGTCTTATGTAATTGAGTTGTACTCTTAACTCAACCAATTCTTTGTCAATCTCCTCCTGAATCATTCTCTTTATGCCATTTTCTTTGGCATCCTCTTTTATTTTGTTGTGGATTCTTTCTGAACCCATGTTATGACTATCAGTAGTCATCTCCATTTCTTCTTAGTCCACTGTGAGTTGCATCAAGCCTCTGTAGAAAGCCTCCTCTACTTGCCACTCAATACCTCATCAAGCTTCACTCCTAAGTTATGGCCTATTGGTATTATTGGTTCTCCTATCAGAACCTTACAAGAACTCCTCTACTCTTCTCCAGCTTCTGCATCTACACACCCTTACTTCCAATCTTCAGCTGGAAGTATTTATAGCATTCCCCATTGTAAGGTTCTTCTGCCACAAACTTCTCCTTCACTTGAGAGCTTCTTCTTGCTCCCTTGTTCTCTGTCACATCTCTACTAGTTGTAATGGATGCTATCATTCATTCTATGCAACCTTCCAATATCTTCTCCCTATTGTAATTCCTTTGCAAGTAATTCATTAAGGAATTATATATCTAATTCATTTTCTTGCTTTCTTTTTGCAATTTCGATTTTTCATATTTCCCTTTTCTATTTCAGAGCAAAGTTGCACTCTAATACAAAAAATGAACTTCGTTCATTTAAAGTATTCCATATAAAATCAAATGCACAAGAAAATTAAATTTCCTACTCTGATACCAAAAATGATGACCTCCGAGACTTAAACCCATAGTTTGCATAATATTAACTTTGTTTTCGCTATAGAGATCGAGCTACCTCAAATTATTTAATTTCTGGCCCAAAGTGATTCGGATTTTATGAGCAGAACGAAATGAATATGGATTATTAAAATATGCTTAACAAAAAATAACAGAGATACAGTAAAACCAGTCTTCTATTCAATAAGGAAATAAGCTGAAACTGTAAAATGCAGTGGAAAACAAGCTTGTTGGAATGGTGGTGGCTTATCTTTAAGAAGAGATGTGACGGTTGCACTCATTCGCAAGAATATGGTTACAATAAGGCTCTGAAGGCCTTTTACAATAAATAGGAATGTAAAAAGCCCTAGACATCCGAAAACCTAACCCTAGGAGATGAAGCACCAAAAGTCATGTGGGCCCCGTTTGGGTAAGTTAGTACATCAACTTCCCGAGGTCGTAACTTTTGGATACGATCTTTGTTTTAGGTGCACGATAGTCTGTGAGAAAGGTCTAACTGAGAAGAACAATTTTTTATTAGCCTAGTTCAGTGCCTCCAACAATCACGTGGGCCCCAAATCCCCAAAAAACATCGTTTAGGGCCTCAAAACGGCCCCAGAAGTTTGGAACCCAAAAAATTGCCAAAAAACTGCCAAGGTGGAAAACTATTTTTTGAGCCATTGGAATAGGTGGGTGGCCATCGATATCCACCTCGATCACAAATATTCCCCCTTTAACAAATCTCTGCAAACTTTATTCTCATACCCGTCCACTATGGTGTCAAAACCCTCAATGAACAGACTCGGGGATCTGTTCCTATGAATAGATCGGAAGGTGCTTATCTTTGGCACCTTTTGAATCAATGATCGTCTTCCTCTTTACAACCCCAACGTTTAGATTTTTCCTTTGGCGTTGCGCTCTTCCTTTTTCACATGACCAACTGCTAGAATCTTGCACCAAACTCTATTTTTTCAGCTCCTTCACTCGTCGACATTCGCTCATTTGTCCCTCATAAAAGCTCGTCCCATAACCAAGTGCTTGTATCTTCGTTGCGTTTTTCTATCGGGGAAAAACCACAACACTTTACTGTCTCGGCCTAATGATATCTCAAATCCCGACGTGATTAGCCCCGATCCTCTCTATGATCAGGTGTTATATATTTCGTGCTAACAGTATTATCGTCGACACTTCCTTATCAGTAAACAAACACAGGACTGATACTATCCTGACCTAATGGACTGGACCCCACTCAAAAGCTCCACTCTAAGGATATGTTGTCATGTGTTTTCCACATGTCTCAATTACACTTGTGGATCAAACTGCCACGCGTACACTTACATTCGTTGATTTGACTAATCATGTGCTTTTGTCATCTGCCATGTGTATGTCACAGAGTCGTCTATCTATTTCACTCCAAATAGATCTCGGTCGTTCATCGGTGTTGTTCTATCGGAGTTCCTCCAGCTTACGGACTCTGATAACTCTACTCCAAGAACCAATAAGATGTCTCCACGTGTCATTTTTCGTAGCATTGACCTGGGTTACTCCAAACATATATGGACCGTTTGTTGGGGCCTCTCTTCTATAATCTGGACCATTGGTTGAACTTCGTCTGAGTTTCCTTCAGTCTTCACTCTAAATATTTCCACTTGTCCACTTCAGGAACACTTGATCTCGCCACTCATAATTAACTTTCACCATTGATCAGAACTCCTTGTTGTAGCATTCTTCCAACTTGACTTTGAACACGTTGCTCTAAAAACCTTGATGCTATCACATCAGACTCCGAATGAAACTTGATGTTGGTCGTTGATCTGGAAAACCTCCTTTCCAGATCTAATATCAGTCGTCCATCTTAGACCACTTGACCAGAACCTTGGCACTATAATCGATGATCACGATTAAGTCTTCGTCCTAATCGGATGGTCACTATTCCTCGATGCTTCCTCTGCGTTGATCCCAAGATCCAACAGTTACAAATGAATCTCGATAGGATCAAACGGTCAATAATCCTCATCGCTGCTCCTTTAGAATCAACACTTGGTTACGATCAAACGAATTAGGATCGTTGATCTATAATGTGATCAACGATCGATGGCCATTATCCTCGATTGTTGCAATGGGGTTTCAATTGGTTTCTTCTTTTTCTAACACTGATCTAGTTCTAAAACTTGCATACACGATTCAGAAAGAGAATTCTCCTACTACGATTATGATCGAAGACACTTGCAACACAACCTCGAACTAGTACATAAAGGCACATATCATTTCATACATAGAGTATATTATCAATATTTTGGAGGCACAAATATCTCCTAGTCTAAATAGAGATTCTAAACAGTAATTAACACTCGACACTTAAAATAGAGTGTTTTCTTTATTCAAATGTATATACTACACATAAACTTTACATATGGCCTCTCTCCTCTAATGGCCTCTCTCAATCTCATTCTATGGCTTGATTTCCTCTCTTGATGGCCAACTTTTTTTACACACTTAGGATTACAACATTTAAACAAAAGACTTTGAAACCATAACATGTTTCAAATCTTGAAAAATCTCACACAAATCCCTAGGATCCTCCAGATCTTCAATATCCTCAACAACAACTCCTAGGATCTGTAGATCCACAAAATCCTCATAAGATTTAAATCTCAATCTAAGTCCTCATAACTCTGTAGAACAAACTCAATTACATATATTCCAACCCAACTAATTCAATCTTCTAAAATTCTAATAAAACATACGAATTTACAATTAATTAAGAATTAGGTAACCCACTCCCCCATTAAAACAAAAGTTAATTAAGAATTAGGTAACCCACTCCCCCATTAAAACAAAGACCCCTTAGGCCTAATCAAATGTGATTGACTTTGGAGACAAAATGCACGAAGATGTGAAAGTCTATAACACTGGCAAGTTGGACCCCAAACAGCGATCAACTTTTACACAGTAAATCAAATAGTTCTTTAACTAGAGGACAAACCAGTGTATATGGGAACGTCCAATTACACTTCGATCGCCCTCTCCTTGTTGCCCAACAATGTGTAGCACGATCCCCACTGTGATTTTTTTCACATTAATTCTTGCGTGGTTGCGGTGTCACGTTAACAGCAGGTTCGATAGTGGCAAAGGATTCTAATGGAGAGCATGAGACGCAAATCCCTTCTGTCGTCCTCTATTCACAATGCGACTCACTCCCACGAATTGTCAATAGATCGTTGGATGGTAATTTCTTATGCCACAACGGTTGATGGGTTATGAGGAAGCAAAGACAATGATTTCAATTGTTTAATTCACCTGTAGAATCCAATATAAAATGCACGTGCAGCGATAGAACTCCACAATGAAGGCGTACGACCCACGATAGTTTTATGGCAATTCAACAGTTTACGGCTCATGTGCATTCTCACCTCTTGGCTAGGAAAAGGCCCTTCGTAGATATAGGCAAATATTAGGTAAACCAAAAAACCTGACTTTTCATTTTCCATTCCAGCTACCTTCTCTCCTATTTTTATTTTTCAATTTTCTTTGATTTTTAAAACTTGCATAGTACTTTTATTTTTATTTAACCTTCATTAATTATCAAATTGTTTTTAGTATTGGGATTTATAAGTCATTTGTCTTGTTCAGATCACATCTCTTTTGATCTCCAAAAACTTCAATGAAACCAAGTTTTGGATCAATGTGCCTTCTTGAGCATGGCTCTCAACTCTAGCTAACTTTGGCTTTTGGCTCTGGCCTTGGCTTTGGGTCCAGCTCTAGTTTYTAGCTTGCTTGTTTCCACAACACAAATATCTTCTCACTAACTCCCTACTTAGAGAAATCTTCAAATATGAACTCTTCAATTAAAATACATTCTTTGGGTCTAGCGCTAGTTTCTAGYTCGCTTGTTTCCACAACACAAATATCTTCTCACTAACTCCCTACTTAGAGCAATCTTCAAATATGAACTCTTCAATTAAAATACATTCTCATCTTCAACAGGAAAGTCTCTTTCATTCTCAAACTTGGAGACATTCCATCTTGGTAGACAATGGAAGCCAAGTCGAATTTTGGTCTTTGCTTGTTCACTGTTGAATGTATGCAGCACTCATTCAACCATGAGATCCCAACGATCATATACCATCAATTGCTTTCCAACACGAACAAATCCAATGTTCACATGTTCTTTCCTAGCATACTATCTCTACACCAATGTCATATGGATGACAACCTTCATCTACAATCATAGCATCTCCTTCATGTGCAATCATGTCACCTTCTTCTACCCACAACAGTAAACAAATCATTCAATGTATGGTTGTGGATGGTCCATCAATGCCTATAGTCTCGAGGAGGGAATGCCTCAAGATTTAGACAATACAAGGAATGGCTAGTAGACAACTTAGTGAAACATGTATTATCTAACATTTTGTTTTCTTTTTCGACTACCATGGAATTCCAAGGAACCCTAAGGTCATTGACCTTTGTGCACCAATCTCCAACACATTTCCAAGAAGGGAATATTCTATTGGAAGATTGAAGGCAATAGTTAGATCAATTATCCACTTCATTGATGACTTTTCCCTCTTATGCTACTATAACCCCATGTTGCTCCTTGGGATAAAAATACAATGAGCTCTTCATCTTATTTAGGATTCACCCTCCATCTCTTCGTTGTGCGGTCATGGGATGAAGCTCTGGAGGAAGCCTGCAACCATTTTCTTCCCGATGTTCGCTCAACTTGCAGTGTTGGCAAAAGTTTTTATTGTTGCATGGACTAATTGACATTATCTTTTTCTCCATGTGCCTCTAAGTTTGTTGTTCTATTGGGGAAGTCTTCCCACCATTCTTCTTTTAAGACTATTTAGGTTTATGACATGTGGCTTGTTTCTCCTAGCAAGATGCATCAAGATGGTATTTCTTCCCACATAATGCACATCCTTCAAAATACCAAAAATTGGCATCTCAAAGGCCTTTCTTCTTACAACGATGATAAACAAGAGATGTCATGTTTGATGTACACCTCTTGGTCTTCTTCTTCTTGTTCCAGTTGGGCTTGCCACTACTTCCAAGTGTTAATATAGGTCGATTCTCTACACTCCTTTCTGCAATTTACCACAAGAAGGTTGAAGTGGTAGTGTGTTGCCATTTTCATTTGATGTT
>ML781607.1:739427-757918 GCA_009831015.1 Picea engelmannii | reverse complement strand
CAGATGCGCTTAGAGGAGTTGTGCATGCCGGAGGACATTGCAAATTGAGTTGAATGTCAATCGTGTGGCTTGGAGGCCATTAGTATATTTCTGAGTAGTCGGTCTTGTGATGACCTAAGAATGTAATAGGGTAGTTCTTTTGTTTACAATAGAGAATTACAATTGTGTTATTGTGTTATATTACCACCCAACATGAGTTTGAATATGTAGTAAGGTGGTCTTTGACTTGTTGTAGTAAACTATCTGATTTACTATGTAAAAGTTGATTATTGCGTGAGATGTCTGGGTCCAGCTTGCCAATGTTCTATACTTTCATATCTTAGTTTATATGAGCATTTCCAGTTAAGTGTTTTTAACAGTGGATGGTTCTTTTCCATGAGTTTATTCAACACTCCAATGGTGTTCCATTTGTGTTAATCTCTTTTTTAATTCTTTGTGTTTGAATTGATCGTGCACCTGCCTCCTCATTATCTTCATCAATGTATCAATCCATAGGCATTGACATACTTACATGGTTAGCATATCAATCCATAGGAATTCAAGCAGTGCGTTTTCAAGTTGTGCATTTGATCATCTAGTTATTACCATTGCTGAATTTTTATTGAAGATGGCAGAGTTTTTTATACAACAGTATATTACTAAAATTGTTGGTAATAAGTGAAGGACATATATATAGTGGGTTGAGCATTGCTTCTAATATGTAACCAATTTGGATTTTTAAAATAACAAGGTGTTGGCTTTTGGACATTTCATCAGTAGAGTGAGAAAAACATAGTTCTTAAGTCATTTTTTCTGCCTGTTGATGAATGGAGGCAGATCCATTTCTGACATGCTTGCTTGGTGATTAATGACAGGGGATCTTAAAAACAGGGACCTAACTATCATTGCATTGTCAACGAGTTTCTTGTGTGCATGTTACACAAAGAAAGGATCCATATATCAAATTTGAAGATAAATAACTCTATATAAGACTGAGAACAAAGCTCGTAGTCCATGTTCATAGAGAATCTGTATTGGTGAGATGTGTTTGCTATAAGTCTCGAGTCTCCTATCCTTCTCGAGTCTCGTGTTTACTAATCACCTTTTTGGAGAACATTCAAAAATAACCCAGTCTTTGATTTTCAATGAATTTGGGCCCTTCAAATCAAAGAAAGGAAGTTTAGATCTCTGATTCAATACCAATGAGAAACTATACAAGTTAAGAAAATAAACATTGGAGTTCAGAGCTTGGAGTGTAGAACAAATTAAGCATTGCCAATCCCGAGCCTGGGGTTCAAAACAAATGAACGTGAATGAGTTGGTTTCTAGTAGAAGCATCCAACGCAGACAAGAAGTGAAAAAACAGATCATGAAAATAAAAATAATAGAAACAAACTCACCAAAGCTTGCAAATCCACTTAAAAATATGAGTGAGAAAGGGGAAAATGGATACTGGAAATGTCTTCTCTCAAATTTATGGTCATGCTTCTCCTACTTACAATTTTAAACATTATAAGCATGCTATCTTGATTGCAATCACTATTGTGCTCTCTCAAAATAATGCAAATAGATGTATCTGCCCAACGATGATGACGTTTTGCATTTTTTTATGAAACTAAAAAGTCCGATCAAATATATATCTTAGTTGTCGTCCATGATGTCAATTAAAGTATCATGGCCAAAATGATCGTCAAATTCCATCGTTGACTAAACTACAATGACTAACCTATATATAATGTGGTGTCAAATTACGTGAAATTGATCTGTTAAAATTGAAATAATCATTCAATCATATTTATCATTGAAATGATTTCTTAGACTTGGAAAAATAAGTAATGCATTTCCACTGATTACGAAATTACTTGTAATAACAAGGGTTGCATGGAATCTCAGTGCCAGTGTCGAGGTAGTTGTTGAAAAATGAGATTTAATATATGGAAAAATAAGTAATACATTTCAACTGATTACGAAATTACTTGTAATAACAAGGGTTGCATGGAATCTCAGTACCTTCTGAGTGTAGAGGTAGTTGTTGAACAATGAGACTTAATATAGCTAAATGCTTAGGAAATAAATAGGTTGTAGTTTAATTGTTCTAGTTTTGGTTTTTTTTAGGGGATATTTTTTATTTAATTTTGCCCAAAATCCAGTGAGAAATTGTTGGATCTGCATATTGAATGGTTAATTATGTATAATTCAAGTGCCCCGGGTTTTTTCAGCACAATGAATCCATTTCTACATTCAAAAATGCAATTTAAACAACAAAAACTTGTGATTTCGTGCAGATTTATGTCACTAGATTCTGACCAAAAAGGCCAAAAAATAGTTAGACAACACCAATAAATAGTTTTTTCGAAAAGATAAGTCATATAATAAAGAAGAATATCTTTATTGTTTATGCAAAGAAGACAATATTAAGAATAAAGTAAGAGCAAGTAACAATATTTAGCATAAAACTTTGAAAAAATAAGAGTAAAACTTAGTAAGTGAAATGTTCAATGGGGATGCAAAGTGTTTGTAGGTTAGGATGAACGAGAACCACTGGAGAAATTAGAATTGTGGGAAACAAAGTGGGTACAATTCTTGTCAGAAGAGAGGAATAATGAAATTTTAAATAACTAAATTAAAAGGTAAGATAACCTTGATGTTACATTGAATGTCACCCCATCAACCTTTAAAAGTTAATAACCAACAAACATTAACACGAAAGTCTTTTAACGTTTTACATATCTCATTGTTTTTATGTATATACATACATTAAAAATAAGTATATCAAGTGAACAAAATACTTCTATGCATATGCTTAACTTAAAAAATATAAGCGATGTAATTTGCAAAATAACCAATTCATTTATGGAGATTCCGCTCTAAATTTTTGATACTTAGTTGAATTTATTTTAAGTAACAATGTTTATTATAAAAAATAAGGATATAAAATGAAGAAGATGCTTTTATGGAAAAATATTCTTCACTTGAATTTATTTTAAGTAACAATGTTTGTTATAAAAAAATAAATATATAAAGTTAGCAAAAAAAAAAAATTATACATATGTTTGAGTTAAAAAATATTGTTAAGTTTAATTTATTTTAAGTAATGTTTATTATAAAAAATAACTATATAAAGTGGAGAAAGTGCTTTTATGCATACGTTTAATTAAAAAAATTGTTGATTAATGACCATACTTTTAATTTAAATATTGTACGTATTCACTTTTCAAGTTGTGGAGAGCCTTATGCTATGATGATATCTACGCTCTCCATTATACACAAATATATCTTCTGGACCTGCATTAGTAAATAAGTGAAATGTTAAATGGGGAGGTTACCATATGTGGTAAGCAATGTAAAGTGTTTGCATAGAATTTTTTTTGCATAAAACTTTGTAAAAATGAACAAAGAGGTAAAATGTTCAATGGGGAATAAAACTTAGTAAATAAGTGAAGTGTTGAATGCGGAGGTTAGCATATGTGGGTAGCAATGTAAATAAGTGAAGTGTTCAATGAGGTTGTTATCATATGCAGAAAGCAATGTAAAGTGTTTGGAGGTTAGGATGGGTGGAAATAATTGCAAAGTATCCACATGTTAGAATTGTGGGAAGCAAAGTGGGTAGGTATCCGCATGTTAGAATTGCGGGAAGCAAAGTGGGTAGAGTTCTCGATACAAGAGATAAATACTAAGAGTTAATACAATTAAATGAAAAGGTAACATATACATTTTAGAAATCTCAATGCATTTATATATATACATACATTAAAAATAAGTATATAAAGTGAACACAATGCTTTTATGCATTTGCTTAAGTAAAAAAAAATTCTTAAACATATATATTTTCCGTACAGATATATGTTCGACAATGACATATCATCCACAAAAATATATCTTTTGCATGTTTGCACATGCATATCCCCCCCTAAGAGCCAAGACTCAGTTTAATTTGAACCATTGCAAGGATAATTAATATGACTCATCCTCGCCCACTTCACAACTCCACACCTCCAATAGTTCCATAGTGTGGATTCTGAGGAAGCAATGTAAAGTCTTTGCAATAAAAATGTTTTGCACAAAACTTTGTTAAAAATAATAAAAAATGGTAAAGTGTTCAATGTGGAGTAAAACTTAGTAAATATGTGAAGTGTTTAATGAGGAGGTTAGGATATTGGGGAAGCAATGCAAATAAGTGAATATTTCAATGGGGAGCTTAACATATGCAGGAACCAGTGCAAATTTTTTGGAAGTTAGGATCGACAAGAACCAATGCAAAGTATTTGCATGTTGGAATTGTGGGAAGCAAAGTTGGTAGAGTTATTGACACAAGAGATGAATAATGAAACTTTAAATAACTAAATAAAAAGGTCAGATAACTTTGATGTTGGCATTGAATGTCGGCCCAACAACCTGTAAAAGTTGATAGTCAACAAACATTAAGTTAAAAAATATTTTTAAACAAATATATGTTACACACAAATATATCATTAGAAAAAGAATATCTTCCACACAACCAATACTAGTCTAATTTGAACCCTTGTGCAGATAATTCATATCACTCATCTTCCTGAATTGCCACTTTTTACAACTATGTACTTCCAATGGTTCTATAGCACCGATTCTGACCAACAATGTAATTTGCATGACAACGGACTGATTTATGACAATTTCATTTTCTAATTTTTTGCCACAAATTCTCGGTACTTGGTTGAATTTATTTTAAGTAACATATTCTTAAAAATATATATCTTTCGCATAGATATATCTTCGACATAGACATATCGTCCACATAGACATATCTTGCACATGTGCACACATGAATATACCTCGCATAGCCAACACTTAGTATAATTTGAACCCCGTGTGAATAATTCATATAACTCATCCACCCACACTCTAACACTTCGCAAATCCGTACTTCCAACAGTTCCATAGCACATATTTTGACGAGCAGTGTAATTTGCATGATAATTGATTGATTTATGGAAATTTCATTTTATAAGTTTCCACAACTAATTGTCTATACTTAATTTAATTTATTTTAAGTAACAATGTTTATTATAAAAAATAAGTATATAAAGTGAAAAAAATGATTTTATGCATGTGTTTAACTTAAAAAATATGTCATTTTTCTTGATGTTGGCATTGAATGTCTCCCTAACAACCTGTAAATGTTGATAATCAAGAAACATTAACTTAAAAAACATAGCTAAACATATATATCTTTTTCACAAATATATCTTTCGCACACACATATCGTTCACACCGATATATCTTTCAGACGTCCACATAAACATATACCCCGCACAACCAACACTTAGTGTTAATTGAACCGTTATGTGGATAAGTCATATCACTCATCCTACCACATTTTGTTTATTATAAAAAATAAGTATATAAAGTGAACAAAATGGTTTCATGCATATCTTTAACTTAGGGAATACTATTGAGTTGAATTTATTTTAACAATGTTTATTATAAAAAATAAGTAAAAACATCTGGCATAGAACTTAGTAAAATGAAGTATGTGGAAGTAAATATGTAGAGGAAACAATGTAACATGTGTCGAAATTGGGATGTGGGGGGAGAAATGTAAAGTGTGTAGATGCTAGGATGTGCAGGAGTCGATGTAAAGTGTGGGTAGGATAGGTTTTGCAGAAAGTAAATAGGGAAAAGTTCTCGGCACAACATATGTTCTTTCTTCATAACGTTGAAATTGACAATATGATATCACAAACTGGTTACTGGTACACCTACTTCTTCTTCTTTTTTTAAGTAAAAAAGATGGATATTCCTTCTATATTAAGTAGCAAAATATAGTAGTGTTTCTGGGTTACCCATCGTTTCGTCGATTAATCAGAAACCGAAACAGAGTTAACCCTTGTTCAAGTAGAACTAGATTTCCACCAATCCTGCCCGAAGGAAACCAAGATTGATGGTAAGTCATGGTCCTAACTGTACTTAAGTCTTACAAAAAATAACTAGAATGACATATAAAACTATGAAAAAAAGATTGTAAGCTTTGGACAAAACCATAGTTGTTACCTGGCTGCTTCTGAGGTGGCCTTCAAGGTAGCTGGAATGACAAAGTGTCGAAGGAAGGTTGGACATCTTTGTCCTGGTGGCGCGTTGGAATAAGCGTTGAAGAGCATGTCCACACATTGGGCCATGAGGGTGCCACGACAGGCGTGATCCACCATCTGGCTCCTCAAATTGAAAACCAAATTGAGCAGGTCCAGATGGAGTAGAGGTGGCAGGTCATGCCACGGGGTTTGCATGCAGGAGAGAGGAGGTGGCGCAAGGATTGGACTAGCCTCTGTGGCCTGTCCATTGTGCTCGCTTGTCTCTGCATCCACTGGGTCGCTTGAGTGTGTTATCTTGGTTTTCTCTTGGCCTGGGTCCTGAGGTTCCATGTCCATTGGAGTATCCTCTTCCACATAGTAGGTAAAGCCCTCCTCCGGTGGCACCGCAGTTTCCCTGCCATGATGGTTCTCGGGGCCATGTAGGGGTGTGCCCATTCTGAAATCGTTTGGAGGATCCCAGTTTTCTGAAACTGTGAACAACTCAGAAGTCTCCTGGAGGGGCTCCTCCAGTATTTCCTCTATGACATATGCCATGGTCGTCTCCTCGATGTTTTCTACAGCCAAAGGCTCCATGTTAATTGTTGTATACGGAGGCTCCCCGATGGTTGCTACAACCGGAGGCTCCACGATGATTGCTACAGTCGGAGGCTCCATGATTCCTTCTACAACTGGAGGGGCATTACCATCAATTATGTTGCGTTGAAGTTGGATTCGGGCAATGGTGAGTGCCCTCTTCATTTCTTGCAATCGATTTTGCCGAGCGACATAGGAATTCTAGGCAGAGCCTCAATGAGGTTTTCCCCTCTCTCGTGGCTTCGAGCTGGAGAGGTTGATGGGAAGTATGAAGAGAGTAAGAAAATGGTTGCTGCAAGGTTCCTTGCTATAGCCCTAGTGCAAAGCCGAAATGAAATGGAGAAGTTCATAGTACGAATGCGCTAAAAGCAGGAGAGACGAAAGGATGGCCGACGTCATTAAATCCTTTGCGTGAGTGATCATCATGGTTAGATTGCTTGCGCAAGGGGCAAGTCCTGTTTTAGGAGGGAGGTAGCTAGAGGCTTCTCTCATCCTTAATGATGAGGGGATGGGAGTCGACCAGCCTCATTTAAGGCTCAGTCTGGCTCTACGCCATGTGGCTTAGGAGATCTTTGTGGCACCCCATCCGGGAGATGAAGATCTCTGTGGGCGAGTTCTTGGCACCTTTTAAAAAGACCACTGAAGTTAGAGATTTGTGCTTGCCAATGGATTTGCTCTGTTTCAGTGTTGACTCCCTCATTTGCAAGGAAGTCTGTGACCTTATTGGCATCCCTCTTGACATGTGAGGAGATGATTGTGAGGTTGGGGTAGAGGAAGGCTCCAAAATCCTCCAATAGCCCAGATAGGCGCAAAATGGGTGAGATATCAATAGGACGTTTGCCATGGAGAAATCAAGTGATGAGGTGAATGATGATCTGAGAGTATCCCTCTGCAATGATCCACTGATAGTGGTTGTCTAGTGCTATCTTGAGGCCTTTAAGAAGGCTGGAAAGTTCCACTGCATTATTTGTGTTTTCCCCCAGATAGCTTGTTGTCAAGTAGAGGATTTCACCCTCTGAGTTCCTGAGAACAACCCCAAATCCTGCTGGGCCTAGGTTACCTTTAGAGGCCCCGTTGAAGTTGATCTTTATGAAACCTATAGGGGGTGGAGACCAGAGTCTTTGGCTACATTGGATGTGTCTAACCGCAATTGTGGTTTCCTGGTTTTGGAAGTCTAGGTTCCAGGCTTGAAGGATGCATTCCTTATTTTTATTGTAGATTAGGTCGCTAGGGGTCCAAGCCTTACTCTTGATTGTTTTGGAGATGCATGCCACCACTTGCTTCCAGAATAGGGCAGGAGGGGAAGCTTTTGAGTGGAAGATCCTTCAATTTCTTTCTTTCCAAATTTTCCAAAGTGTGAAGCTCGGGAGAAGCTGCCAAATTCACTTGAGGATTGGGTTAGAGAAAGAGATAGAGTCCCAATGCTCTAAAGTATCATGAATATTGTCCCTGTTTTGATTTGAGCGGTGCATCATTTGGGATCCTTGATCCCAGATTACTTGACTATATGGGAATCTGTTGAGGAGGTGTTCCATGGTCTCTTCTTGCTGTTGAGAGAGAGTGCACATAGAGGGGCCTATGAAGCCCTTTTTTCTGAGATTGTCCCAAGTGAGGATGCGGTTTTGTGTTGTCAGCCAAAGAAATAAGGAGACTTTGGGCCATAGGTTAGGGTTCCAGATTGTGCTCCATATGCATTCCATATATTGATGTTGATTTTTTCCCTGTAGGTGATAAGCTTCTTTGATTGAGAAGTTGCCTGTGGTAGAGTGACCCCATCTAATAATGTCCTAACCCTCCCTAATTGGAATTTTTTTGTTTCTTGCACAATCTTGCCAGGCCTATAAATCCACCTCATTCGAGAGCTTAAGAGTCTGATGATCTGTTCTCCATTGCCTCCAATTTGTACGTTGTTCCGTCAATATCCAAATATCTTTAAGCCATTGAAAGGATTCCTATTGGAGAGTTAATT
Organism: Picea engelmannii; assembly: GCA_009831015.1. Taxonomy (NCBI): domain Eukaryota; kingdom Viridiplantae; phylum Streptophyta; class Pinopsida; order Pinales; family Pinaceae; genus Picea; species Picea engelmannii. Next base: position 749,329 of record ML781607.1, on the reverse strand, counting down.
TGAGGGGACTTAGTTCTTCCAGATTGATTAGAGGTGTTTGATGTTGCCAAGAGTCTTTCCAAAATAAGGTTCTTTCTCCATTTCTGATTTCCCAAAAGGCATTCTTTTGGATTAGAGTTTGATTCTTCTAGGTTGTATTCCAGATGCTGGAGCCTTGTATCGGGTCATTGAGTCAAATTAGTTGATCCTGCCAGGTGGTCGGAGCATACTTCTGCTTCCAGAGTTGCGCCCAAAGTGTCGTGGGGTGTTGGAGCCATCGCCACCACATTTTTTCTCCCATGACTTGGTTTAGCTTTCCCGGATCCCGAAGGCCAAGGCCTCCTGAGTGTTTGTACCTATAGATCTTTTCCCAGCTTACCAGGGCCCATTTTTTATTAGGTTGGTGTCCATACCATAAAAAATTGCGCTGAAGTGTCCTGATCACTCTAATGACTGATTTAGGTGCTGCAAAGGCAGTGAAGAGATAGGTGGGTAGGTCTTGTAGGATAGATTTGAGGAGGACTAGATAGGTTGTGGTATTGAGAGGTCTGAAGGTCAAGTTGCTTAGCCTGTGGGAGATTGAGAGGATTAGTCTATTCCAAGAGATAGAGCATGTTGGTTCTCTTGTAAGGGGTATGCATGGGTAATTGGATGGAAGGGAGATCTTAGGAATGCCAAGGAGGAGGGAGATATGATTTTGGAATGCTAGCGGAGTGTTGAATAAGTAAAGCTTAGATTTGTCCAGGTTGAGAGACATACCTGAAGCTTCTTCGAAATCAGAGAGAATAGAGTGGATCTTGTTGGCCTCTCTCACCGTAGGGGTGTTCATAAGTAGGGTATCGTCTACAAATTGGCTATGAGAGGGCACTGGATGAAGATTGTGGAGGGGTAGGCCTAGCAGGGATCCTTCCCTGATTGTCGCTTTGATGTAACGTCCCAGTCCTTCTTCCATGAGGACAAAGAGGAAGGGGGAGAGAGGATGTCCTTGTTTGATGCCTCTTGTTGGGGAGAAAGGATGAGAAGGGACTCCATTGACCATAATAGAGAAGAAAGTAGAAGAGGTGAGCTTGAGGATCTAGTTCACCAAAAAACTAGAAAAACCAAAGGATTCAAGTATAGAGCGAAGGTATTGCCAGCTCAATCTATTGAAGGATTTTGAAAGGTCGAGTTTGATGAGCATACCTGGGGTTTTGGTCGTCTTTAAAGAGTGGATCACCTCGTGTGCGAGGATGACACTATCCATGATTTGTTGTCCTTCCACGTAGCCCATTTGTTCTTTAGATATGACAAAAGGAAGAATAGGCTTTAGGCGCATGGCTATCACCTTGGTGAAGATTTTGTAGATGACATTGCAAAGGGAAATCAACCTGTACTGCTTTGGGTGGGTGACTCTTTCCTCTTTCGAGATGAAGGTGAGAAAGGTAGCATTTAGGGCTGAGAGTACCTATCCTGAGGTTCTAGATCCCTCCACCACCTGCCAGACTTCTTCCTTTATTAAATCCCATCAATGATGGAAAAAATCCGTAGTGAATCCATCAGGGCCTAACGATTTTCCTGAGGGCATGTCCTTGTCTGCCTTGTCCACCTCGTCTTGCGTGATAGGTCTCATCAAGGCCTCATTTTGTTTCTGCATAACCAGCTTGGGTATGTGTCTGGTTATTTTCTGGATGGCATCCTCCCTGTTTTCATTAATTTCTGTGAGAAGTTCCTTGTAATAGGAGTTGAGTTCCCCTGCGATCAGTTTGTGTTCTCGTATGGGATTACCTTGGGCATCTTCTAGTTCAGTTATCCTGTTGATGTATCTGTGATGTACCACCGAACAATGGAAAAACTTGGTGTTCCTCTCTCCCTATTTTAGCCATTGAACTCTAGATTTCCGACGCCACATAATTTCTTCCTTCCTTCTTCACTCATCCAACTCTGCTCGTAGTTCCGCTTCTTCCTTCATGAGGTCAGGGTGTAATAACCTAAATTATTTTAAGTCCAAAATTCATACAATTAAACATATAATTCTTTCAATTTGCATAAATAATTCATTCACCAGCATATAAGCAAAATATTCAGTAGAGATTAAAATTTATCTACAGCATGAAAATAACTCAACAATTCATAAATAAAAATACCTGCTTCTGATGCTAAATCCTGCTGCTCCATTGGTCCAATGTTGAAGTTGAAACTGTGTCAGACACTGCCCAAAACCGATTTTTCCTCCCTACCAGCTAGGAGAAGCCTGTCTGGCTCCCTAGCTCCAGGATACCGTAAGGATATCTTGGCCCCCGTGCCCAAAACCCCCAGCAAACCGGTGCCCCCTACTTCTGATTCACCAAAAAAAAACCCAAAACCAAACTCCTCACACCAGAGATCTCCACGGAAAAATATCCCACAGAAATATATCCTCCTCCTCCAAATGCTTCCCGCCTCCCAAAATAATAATAATCCTCCCTCTCCCGTAGGACTCTTCCCCATCATATCCTCCTTCACCGACTCTCCTCCCCCTCGTTAAGTTCCTTATCTCCCCCTTTAATATCTTCCCCTTTAATGTCTTATCCCCTTCATTAATATCTTATCCCCTTCTTTAATGTCTTATCCCCTCCCGCATACGTAAAGCATTTAATTATATAAATTAAAATTATTAAGCCCCTTGAATTTATTACCCATGTCATTGAATGTGATATGTAATTAATTAATTAATCAAAAGTTATAAACAATTAATTAGTAAATAAATATTTAATTAATATTATTAATGTTAATCATTGTTTAATTAAAACCATATTAGGACAATTAATTATCTAATTAATTTTACTTAATAATCCCTAAGAATATATTCAACTAGGGTTGTTACATACACCCACCCTTCAGGAAACTTCATCCCGAAGTTAAGGTATCTCGTGGTACAAAGGAAAAGAAACAGGGTTCACACATTCATAACAATTAACCGACATTATTAGTAAGTCAAGAAAGCTCATACATACTAGTGTACATGTACAAGAAATGCATGTGTAGCTAGTACATACAAGTCTCGTGCATGTACTAATAATCAATAACTATCACCCTTTAGTAATTTATGTATGCATCCAATCCAATCAACAAGACTAGTCTTTTATAAAAGACAATAACCAATCAAATGTTTGCGAAATCCTTTAATTACAATTATCCAGTTCAGCAATTTTATTTAGACAACTGTGGTTTAGTTACATAATTATGAATATTCATATACACACATTTTCTTTTGAGAAGGGAAAACATTAAATTCCACCATAAGACAAATCTCCATACTTTCTCAACTATTTCTACTCATCCTTCCTCCCTAACTTACTTCCATCTCCATTCCTGTCCTTCCTCTGCTAGACTATCTTGGAGCGTCAACTATATTGACCTCACTCCAAATAGAACCCATAAGCAAAAGTGTCACTATCTCGACCAAGCTTCCCTAGCAGACAACTGACAGTCATCATCACATGTCTTGGGGAGTGTGAGCTAACACCGTCCTCCCATGACTTCAGGTTTCGGAGTATACATGGTGGGAAATGCCTCCACCCCTCCTAATCATAACTAGGGTCCACACCCTACAATGGAATATATAGTGGCACTGTGTTGTTGGGGGTTTTGTCATTGTTTATTCGGTTTTGGGTAGTCTCATCACCTGAAATCCTGCACTGGTCCACATATCATAGAAATGCATCCAAACCAATATAATTTCACATACAAATATTCATACCATAATGTTTCTCGGCTAGTGGTCATGATATCCACTTTCATCATCATTATCCCTTGGCTATTTCATAGCCCATAACCTGCAGATTAGTCTGTAACACAAACTCATACATTTCTATGCATTATAATCATGTAATTGCATACCATCATCATTTCAATTCGGTATCCTTGTACCAACAACTTAACATCAAGGTTTTCAATTTAGAAATAGATCCCATAATATCCCATTATTCAATTTCGACACCCATTCATAAGATTATCATTTACCAAAACAGATTACATCATATCCAAAATCATTCTAATAGCATTTAAACATTCATAAAAATTTTCATTCTCACAATATGTCGCATCATATACATCATCATCAATAACATTTAAACATTCATAAAATTTACATTCACATAGTAGATTGCATTATATACATCATCATCAATAACATTTAAACATTCATAAATGTTCATACATCTTAAAGTTTCACTATGAATAGAAAATAAAGTATATAGGCCTCAGGTAATCCTGTCTATCTAAGTCAAAATGTGGTGTTACATACACCCAACCTTCGAGAAACATATTCTCAAGGTGGTAAAAAAAGTGAGGGATAGTCTCGTCGTAGTGTCTCGACGTCTTCCGAAGTAGCAGATCCTGGACTATACTTGTCTCACTGGACCTTAACTTGGTCTACCAGACAGTTCCTGAGCTGTCGGACTCTATGGTCCAATATGTGTAATGGTTCTACCATGAGAGTTCCCATGTCCGATACCTGCAATTCCTTCCAATTTAGTTTATGTGATTCATCGACAACATAATGACGTAAAACAGATACATAAAAAACATTATGAGTTTTATGCAAGTGGGGTGCCAGTACGAGACGATAGGCAACGGGTCCAATTTTCTCTTGGATTCTGAATGGTCCTATAAATTGAGGTGACAACTTTGTCCCCTTCCCAAACCGTATGGTACTCTTATTAGGCTTGATACGAGTGAAAACTTGGTCTCCCACTTCATAACTTCGATCGGTCTTGTGTGCATCTGCATAACTTTTCTGCCTATCCTGTGCTTCCTTTAGTCTCTGCCTAATCTGAATCACCTGTTCCTCCATCTCTTGAATCAATTTTGGCCCAACTGTTACTCAGTCTTCTAATCTATCCCAACTCAATGGTGTTTTGCATGGCCTTCCATACAGAGCTTAGTAGGGTGGCATTCTGATGGAGCTATGAAAATTGTTATTGTAGGCAAACTCTACCAAAGGTAGGTACTTCTCCCACTGTGTTTGATTATCCATGACATACATCCTGAGCATGTCTTCCATGACTTGATTTACTCTCTCAGTTTTCCCATCTGTTTCAGGATGATAAGTTGTACTTAAGTTCAACTGAGTCCCCAATGCTGACTGCAAACTTGTCCAAAACCTAGAAGTGAATCGAGAGTCCCTATCTGAAATGATCTTCTTAGGTATCCTGTGCAAACGGATAACCTCGCTTACAAACACACGTGCCACATCAGTGACATCGTAAGTGTCTCTAACCGGAATAAAATGAGCACTCTTGGTTAACTTATCCACTATCATAAGAATGGCATTGTGTCTATGAGATGTGAGCAACAACCCCACAACAAAATCCATAGAGATGACTTCCCACTTGGACATAGGAACATCATATGGTTGTAGGAGGCCTGCCGGGTGATGGTGGTCGGCTTTCACTTGTTGACACTCTAGGCATTTTGCAACGAAATGGACTACATCACGCTTCATGCTTACCCAGAAGAAGAGCTTCCTCATGTCTGTGTACATCTTCTTCACACTTGGATGCGCACAATAAAGGACTCTATGGGCTTCCTTCAGTATGATGCTTTGAATATCCCCATTTTCAGGGATGTACATCCTTCCTTGATATCTTAACAATCTGTCTGCTTCCAAACTATATCCTTCATACTTTGGATCTAATCTCCTCCCACTCTGGAGGTTTGAAGTAACCTTTAAATACCAACTGTCTCCTTGGAGTTGCGTCAACACATGTTCCCTCATATTGACTTTTAAGGGTATCAAGGAGAAGATACGTGGTCTCCTACTCAAGGCATCTGCAACCACATTTTCTTTTCCCTTGATGTACGAAATACCAAAATTGTACTCACTCATAAACTCAGTCCATCGCCTTTGCTTGGAATTCAGATCCCTTTGAGTGAAGAGATGTTTTAAACTTTGATGGTCCATTTTGAGCTCAAAGTTTCGCCCTACAAGATAGTTCCTCCAAAGTTTCAGAGCTAGCATTACAGCTGCCAACTCTAAATCATGAGTCACATATAACTCTTCGTGTTTCTTCAACTTCCTTGATGCATAAGCTATCACTCCTCCATCCTGCATTAGCACGGCCCCCAACCCTTGCTTCAAGGCATCCGTGCAGATGGTGAAGTCCTTTTCCATGTCCAGCACTCGTAGAATTGGCGCACTAGTTAGTAACCTCTTTAGCTCAATGAATGCACTGTCACATTCTTTAGTCCATTCATACCTGACCCCCTTGTGCTGTAAGGTGGTGATGGGTTTCGCTATTTTGGAGAATCCCTCCACAAATCTCCGATAATAACCTGCTAACCCCATGAAGCTTCTCACCTCATGGACATTTTTCGGCACTGGCCACTCCATAATGGCCTTTACCTTTTCTGGGTCTACAGAGATTCCTTCACCAGAAATGATATGACCTAAATAGTGGATCTCTTTCTGAAAGAAGGAACACTTGGACAATTTCCCATACAATTTGTTCTCTCTAAGTCAGGACAACACTACTCATAAGTGTTCCTCGTGTTCTCTTTCATTCTTGGAATAGATGAGGATGTCATCTAGAAAGACTTGTACAAAACGGTCTAAGTACTTCTGGAATACATCGTTCATGAGGCTCATGAATACTGCTGGCACATTGGTCAATCCAAAAGGTACTACGACAAACTCGTAATGTCCAAACCGAGTTCGAAAGGTAGTTTTTGGGATATCGCCTTCCTTAATCCTTAACTGATGATACCCTGATCAAAAATCGATCTTTGAGAATACCGCCACTCCTTTCATCTGATCAAAGAGGTCATCTATTTGTGGCATTGGGTACCTATTTTTCACTGTAGCATGATTCAAGTCCCTGTAGTCTATACACAGTTGTAAGGATCCATCCTTCTTCTTTACAAAAATTACTGGTGCACCCCAAGGTGAGACACTGGGCCTTATAAGCCCTAAGTCTAACAACTCCTTCAACTGCATTTGCAACTCACAAAGTTCCGGTGCTGTCATTCGATACGAATTTTTGGAAATTGGTTTTGCACCAGGTTTTAGCTCAATAGTAAAATCAAGCTCCCTCTCAAGAGGTAACCCTGGTAACTCGTTCGAAAAAACATCCTTAAATTTTGACAATACCGGGTACTGATCCAATGAGGGTCCCTTCCTTTCATTCACTGCTTCCACTACATATAGTCGACACCCTTGTCTCAAGCATCGCTTAACCTTCATAGTTGAGATAAAGCGTAATGACACTTTTCTCCGTACACCCTAGATCTCTACTGGTCTTCCCTCATCATCGACACAAAACACCCTCTTTGTGAAACAATCTACCAAAGCTCGGTGAGCTTCTAACCAATCCATTCTAATGATTAGGTCATACACCCCAAGAGCAGTGACGTATACCTTCAACCTGGTAGTACACACTCCCAGGTCTACTATACAATTATCAACACTAGGTCCTACCACTTTTTTTTCCCTTGAAGCCATCTCGACTTGTTTAAAGTCATCGTGCTCGTAGTCTGCCAACCCACTCTTTTCTAATGCAGATGGTGAAATGAAACTATCTGTCGCACCAGAATCAAATAAAATCTTAACATTGATATGATTTAGTGTACCTGATGACTCCACCACCGTGGATTGATGTTCGGCCTGGTGATTATTAACCACTACGTAAATCTAGTGGCTGCTACTTTCTCTTCCCATCGGGGCCTTTCTTTCTCTATGAACGAACCCTGATTGCAACTCTGGGCAGTCACGCTGGTAATGGGGTCCTCCGCACCCCCAACAGGTTACACGATATTGAAATTGCACACTGTTATGTGATTGTCTCTTAAATGAGTTCCTTCCCCTAGAACCCTTGCCCCTACTAGCTACTCCCTAAGATGGTCGTGGACCTATTTGCGTCGTTGGTGATGAACGAGATGCTGCACTCACTGCCATTGAAATCCCTGCGGTTATTTTCCTTGGTGCAACTCTGTTACCATATGGAGGTGGCCTTGAGCCCCCTCCCCTGGGAAATGTCCTAGGGGCCTTCCCCACGAATCCAGGACGATGCGGAAATATCGACCTCATACCTCCATTCAAGTTCATGTGTTCTTCCACGTAATGTGCATTTTCTACTGCTTGCGCTATTGAAGACGATTTCCACATCCGCACCATAGCTCTTATCTTAGGGTTAAATCCATAGACGAAGCACTCTGCCTGTCGTTGGTCATTATCCATATACGAAACATATTTGACCAATTCCATAAATCTGATCTCATATTCTTCTACAGTTTTGTTTCCCTGTACTAAGGCATGAAACGCCCCTACCTGTTGTTCCTCGTAGTATGCTGGCAGATATTTCCTTCAGAACCTCACATCAAAAAGTTCCCAAGATACTGTGTCTGGGGTAAGATGCAGTTGTCTTTCCAGGTTGCCCCACCAATTCAAGGCGCTGTCTCTTAACTAAAAAATTGTTATCTTCGCCTTTGAGTTGGATGCATAGTCCCTTAAGGCAAAACACCTTGTCATGCCTTCCAACCATGCTTCCACGCATTCACTAGTGTGACCCCCGACAAACTCCACAAGTTTTATCTTTTTCAGTTCTCGAGTGATGTATTCATGTGGAGGTCCTCCCCCCAAATCCCTCGACGCTTCTATATTACCCATTCCAGATGGTGGGGGTTCCACTTCGGTCCCTGCTGGTTGTCGCCCCTTTAAAGTCTCATTTATGGCCTCCAACGAGTGCAGTATGAGAGCTAGTTCGGGCAATGGTGGTGGTGGTGCTGGCGGGGTTGGCGGTGCCTGCAACGATTCTCCCTTGCCTTGATTCCCTTGAGTCCTGACCATCCTGTATGATTTAACTTGCATCAACCAAAGTTGTCAGGGTGAGTTCAAGGACATTTCAAATTGGTGCTACTCAAACTAGAAACAAGGTTAGGCATAAATTTTTCTTTACTTGTCTGTAAACAAACATTACTCTCTTTAGGGGATTGGCTGGGTTAGGATTAAGCGTCTAAGCTTGATTTCTTCGCCTAAGAAAATTATTGACTCCCTTTCCTGGTAGCTATGCTAGCCTTGCGCCCTACTCACCAATTCCTCTAGCTTACTCTCCTTCCCACTTGTCCTAGTCTAAGTCCTTTAAACTTTTCTCTTACAACTAATTATCCTTCGATGCTTGACTCGTGAGCTTTCCTTGGCACGTTGTACATATGCGTTGAATTCCGTGTCTCGGTGGCTACAGGTGCGAGTCTTTAAGGATTGTAGAGTGGCTTTTGGCATTGGAACTTAGCGCTTGTGTGATGTGGTTATGTATTGCTTCTTGACTTATGGTCGTATGATGTAGTGAGCCTGAGGCGATGCATTGAAGCTTAGTGTTTGACTTTGACTGGTGGAATGAAATGGAAGGGCTCGACGATTGGCTCGATGAGTTGTGTGTAAGGTCTCATGAGTTTGACACTTGGATAATCAGAGATTATTCGTCAGGGTAGTACTTTGCTACTATTGATAATTAAATTATTTATATGTGAATTTATTTTGTAAAAGTGATATGTGTGGCGCGTTGGTGTTAGTGCTCATCTTAAGGTGCTTCGCTTGGTGGGTGGTCTTGGGTTCAAAACCCATGGACCCTCTAACATTTTAATTAACTTTAATGTAGTTTAACTTTACACTAAATACACAACTAATTTAATTAATTTTTTATTATTTTTTTAAAGATAATTAATTACACTAATAATTTTGAAGTTACTTAATTATCTTTAAAAAATATTTTATACTAAATTAACATGAATTAACTTTACTTAAACTTAGTAATTAAACTTTATTAAACTTCATAATTAAGCTTTATTAAACTTAATAATTAGACTTTAATTGAATCTTTAATTTGATTTTTTTTTTTTAAATATATCAAATGATATATATATATATATATATATATATATATATATATATATATATATATATATATATA
>ML781607.1:686646-732693 GCA_009831015.1 Picea engelmannii | reverse complement strand
GAAGAAATCAAGAAGACATTTTTGGGACACCAAAGCAAAGGTATGAAAGTATTTTTCATGGGCATTGTTATTCATGTAATGGATATGGTCACAAAGATTTTGAATGTAGATCTTATGAAAGAAGATATAATGGAAGATTCTATCACACCACAAGGTGTTGGAGATGTGATCAAATAAGACATATTTCTGTTCACTGTAACTCTATGAGATGCTACAGCTGTAGTGGATTTGGCCACAAATCCTAGGAGTTCTAGAACACAAGAAGAAATTCCATAATGAGGACTTCACATAGCATGACTAGAAGAAGGATTGAAGTAATAAAGGGAGACATCTTTGAAAAGATGGATACTTAGAGCTCAAGTTCTGAAGAGAAGGGTCATCTATAGAAGTGGGTGAAGAAGACAGATCAGCCAGATCAAAATGTAAGATTGAAGAGAAGTTCAAATGTTCCATTTACTAAGGCACACACAGGTAACAGTGGTGACAGTCGCATGTCCACACGTTCTAACCTTGAATAGGTCATGTACACACGCACTCAGTTGTGCAGCAGGCTGCATGTCTGTTGCAAAGCCTTGGGAAAAAGGCAATGCACATGGCTTGGAGTTTGATGTGATGGTATAACTCTGTACTACAGAGTCTGACATTGTTTATTGTAGGTTCTAACATTATTTGCTGCAGGTTTTCATGGTTCTAAGTTAGATCACACAAGGTTATGATATAAAATAAATCTTGGGTGCATGGCACTAACCCATGAGTATGGTTTGATGTTGATCTGTTGGAGTACATGGCTGGTACTTTTTGAAGTTTCATTGATATATATTATGATGTATTATTGGAAGCATATGGTATTGTTGGATATCATGGTGCATGCATTTTTAATGTGGATGGGCTACACATTGAGACATGTAGATTGATAGTCATGTTGTACATCATTGGGGAATCTTAGCTTATTGACGCATGGTTGATATACTTTCTTGGTGCAAGTAATGATGTATGATGGTGCACTCATGGATGGTATTTTTTTATCATATTGATAGATGCACATTGTTTGGCATGTTGGTAGATGCACATGTTGGCATATTGGTAGATGCACATGTTGGCATATGGTGGATACATTTCAAGGATGATATCTTTTGGCACATTGTTGATGTACATGGGTGTTGTGCATGGTGGGCACATTTTGGTACATGATGTACTTGGTTGATATATTGTTAATGATTCTCTATTTCATTGATGTCATATCTTTTGTTTCATGATGTATGGTATGGCACAAGTTTGATGCATGAAGAGGTCCAAGGATCGTCATATGGTAGCATATTGTTCATCTTTTAGAGAAGATAAGGGGAGACATACCCTTAGGGGGATTCATTCTTATTCCCATGATTCTAGGAGGAGATATTTATCAAATACATACCTAGAAAAGAGACCCATATTTGAAGAAAGAGCACAAAAGCATAATTCCAGGGGGAGAAATGGTCACAGGGGGAGTATGTTTGATGTATCTTCAACATTACATCAAAGTGATATCCCTTGCTCAAAAGGGGAGAGATTATTCAGAGGAAGTTCAATGGTTTCTAGATAGGGGGAGCAGCCCCAGGGAGAGTTCAAGCAAGGGGAGCAGCCCCAAGATGAGAATGGCCCTTTGCCATTGATGTCAAAGGGGGAGAGTTAATCACATTGATGTGATTGATGTTTATTGATGGGGAGAAATAGTCACATTGACTATTGATGTAGAGAATGCCGTATCTACATGTTGACATCAATAATTGGTAATTGGTGTTGACATCAATGTTGGTATTGCCATCAATGCCAAAGGGGGAGATTGTTGGATCATGTTGTCATTGATGCCAATGGTTTGATTGATTGATGTCAAGTGATTGGTTGATGTCAAAGGATTGATTGATTGATGATTGATGTAGTATAATATGTATTTTCCTTGATGAGAATGCATAGATGAAGATGGATCAATGAGTTTTCATTGATACATGATGAAGATGGATTGATGTGGTTTCATTGGTATATGATGCATTGTTGGAAAAATGTATAGATGACTCATTATTGTCTTATCATAATTGATAAGGTGCACAAACGGATGAACTCCAAAGTGGTCCCCTTATGGTGAAAGCCCTCATGGGAAGACGCTTTGCGGATTGAGTTATCCTAGAAGAATGGTTGGAGGAACCATTCTCTCATTATTGTCTTATCATGATTGATAAGGTACACAAACGGATGAACTCCAAAGTGGTCCCCTTATGGTGAAATCCCTCACGGGAAGACGCTTTGCGGATTGAGTTATCCTAGAAGAATGGTTGGAGGACCCATGCTTGTATGTGGAATAACAAGATGAAGATCAAGGAAATTGTTGGTGAAACTATCCTAGATGGATAGTGCTTTTCATGTCATTTCTGGTGGTATGTGGAATGTCACATAACTCCTCATGGTTTGAGAGTTATGGCCTTACTAGGATGAAGGACCCCCACATGAAAGCTTGAAGCCCCCAAGGTCAAAGAAGTCAAAGTGACCTAAATGAAGAAATCATTATTTAAATGATAAAGTAAAGTGACAAAGTCAAGGTGTATTATTCATATAATAAAGAGAAGTGACAAAATCAAGAAATGATAAAGTAAGGTGACAAAATCAAGAAGGAATATTTATGGAAAGTGGTGAACCCTAAAAATAAGGAAAATAGGTTAAGTGGCCTAGAAATGGGTTAATATTATTTAAAGGATAAATTAAAGTGAAAAATTCAAGGTGGATTATTTAAATAATCAAGAGAAGTGACAAAATCAAAAAATCATAAAGTAAGGTGACAAAATCAAGAAGGAATATTTAAATGATAAAGTATTGGAAAACTTTCTATTTATGGAAAGTGGTTAACCCTAAAATAAGGAAAATAGGTTAAGTGACCTAGAAAGGGGTTAAGTGACCTAAAACTGGGTTAAGTGACCTAGAGTATGAAAGTATAAATAAGATAGCAATGGTCTCTTGTAGATCATCCATTTTGTGGATCAATGGAGAGCTTCGTGTGAGAATATCTTTTGGAGTATTGATGGAGAGCTTCTTGAGCATTTTTGGTGTGGAACACTTGAGTATATTGAATATCTATAGGTGACTAAGGAAACCAAGTATATATAAGCCTAAATTCTGAGGAAAGTGAAGAAAAGAAGGCCGAAGTGCAAGGAAGGATAAATTCTTTTGATGGTGCTTTCTAAGGTATGTTATTTCAGGTCATCTCACCATTTTTGCTATAAAGTTTTTTCTATAATGATTCAGATTCTGAAATTGCTATGAAAGTGAGAAAACATATCCAGGTATCTGTGGTTAAACATTTAGCTTGTGGGTCGTTGTATTTTGGGAGTTACACTCCGTGGAAAATAGGGTTTGTGACCAGTCCTGAAACTAGTCAAAAACAAGTGTTTCGGGTAAAAACGTCATAAATTCTTCATAACAGATCCAAATTCAGTGAGACCAATTGTGTTGGTTATATTATAGTTTTTGTATGCTCTGGAACAGTTTCAGATCGATTCAAAAAATATTCTGTGTGGGGCACACTCTACAAGATTGATATCTAGAATAATTCAGAATTCAACAAGGTATGCCATTTTTGTTATAACTCATTTTATGAGAGGTTACAAGTAGTGCCAGCTGGAGGAATTGCATAGAACACACTGAATAACATTGTGTATCAGTTTCAGATATTTATTCATTACAGGTACAAAGTTATGATTATTTCAATTTAGGGTTGTTGACTAATCCAAAATTAGTCATGGTTGAGACAAGCAGTTGATGAGTTGGCACATACATGAGGTGTATAGTTGATGATGTTGGTACATATTGATGAGTCATTGTTGATGATTAGTTGACACATGAATGGTATATACTTGGTACATGGTTGGATGCACTTGTTTATGGTACAGGTTGATTACAGGTTGTTAGGCACAGGTTGGTGCATGGTTGATGCTCTTGTTTATGGTAAAGATTGATATCTGTCGAGGATTGTTGCCTCATCTCAGTTGGTGATGAGAATGTAAGATGAGTCTTGCATATAGAGTTGTTTCTCTTGTAGTTGTTGCTGAAAAACCCTCGGATTGAAGTCCATAATAAAAATAAAAATTGTACATACATTTTGTGTTCCTTGTGGAGATGATTTGTTGATGATATATTGCTGATATATGTTGTTGATATTTATTCACATCTAACTGATTATTAATGACAACAATGAGTAATGAGTAAATGTTGATTGCTAAATAATAAGTTTTGTGTAAGAGGGAAGTTTTGGGAAAAATATCCCCACACTCATTCACCCCCCCCCTCTAAGTGTGGTAGGTGTGTCCAGACCAAGTGAACATGACATTTCTAGTTTCAATATCTACTAAGTGCAGCTGATCAATTTGTGATTGGAACTTACCACTGTCTTGCTCCAGGCATTTGGTTCCTCCAATTTTTTCTTCCAGCGTCAGGATTGTGTTGAAATATCCCCCTAGGATCCAGTGGGGCGTGCTCAGAAGCGTTTTGATGTGATCCATTTTTTCCAAGAAGCTTTCTTTATCATTTGGGCTTTGTGGTCCATAAACATTATCGATGGATCCTTCCTTGCTTGATCCGGTGACCATGAAGTGCATTGTGAGCGTGCCTGAGGTGGAGAAAGGTTGAATTAAAGTGACAGTATTAGGGTTCCAGAGGATAGCTAGTCCCCGAGAGGCACTCGCTGAATCCGAGTAGATGAAGTCACATCCGCACCAGCTCTGTTGAGAAAAAAAAATCTGCTTCTACTCCCGCACACTTGGTTTCCTGGAGCAGGATTATATCTGGTTTTTTTGCTTTAATGCAATCTCAGAGGATCTGTTGTTTGGATTGTCCATTAAGTCCTTTGAAATTCCATGAGATTATCTTCATCTTTGGGAGTGTGGTGGTGGGTGGAGGTATTCCTCCGAGAGCCGTTGGATCTGTCCTTAGTTTAGAAGGAGGTTACCTACTTCTTTGATTAGTTGTTGTGTTGATTTATGCCCTGTTATTTTGTTTTCCTTTGGTGTACGCTTTGATTATGTGCCTTAATCTATGGATATGCCAAGCCTGGCTGTGGATCTAGCGATATAGTCAACAAAAACTTTGTGGAATTTGTGTAGTTGTTCTACAGGAATGGTTTGCATATCTTTGCGATTAAGAGCCTCTTCAAGTTTTTCCAGGTCTATATCCTCTAGATCCTGATCATTCAAGTGCATATGGATATCGCCATCAGTCCCAAGTGTTTCTATTAGGGCTGTTCCTGGAGTCTGCATAGAAGGAGGGCCAGTTTGTCACTTTCCTTTCTCTTGGCCTTTGCCTTGTGTGGATATTGAATCTCCTCATCATTTGTTAAGTTACTCAGGAGCTGTGCTAGTAGTCTGTTTCCATGGTGGGTTCTTATTTTTTCCTGATACTGCTGTGAATCCATCCTTTCGCTTGGATTCCCCTGCGTTATTATTCAGGACGTTTAGAGGGCATTCCTTAAAGAGATGGCCATGCTCATGGCACTTTCTACAACAAAAGGGTATATGTTCATAGTCTATCGTTTGGCCCCAATCTTCATCTTGATACTCTAGAGTGATAGATCCAAGTAGATCTCTTGAGATGTCCATGTAGACACATTTTCAGGCATATGATGTGTACCTTCTCTGCTTTGTTTCTTTTGATGATTTGACATAACTTTCCACTATATTTCCTATTCTCATGAGTATTTCTTCCAATCAGAATTCCTGGGGAAGAGAGTAGAGTCTGATCCAGATTGGCGTCAATTTGAAGTCTTCCTTTTTGGAGCTGAAGCGGTATGTCCATAACCTCAAGAATAACCCAGTGGAATTGTAGAAGTATGGCCCATTGTCAAATATTTTTTCCTTGTCCTCAAGGTTGTATAGGATGATTGTGAAGAAACCTTTGGATCTGAGTTGGACCTCTTAATCACCTTTGGGGTTCCACCAATGTTTGATCCATCGAGTTAGGTCTCGTTCAGAGCCAGAGTCCAAGGAACTTACCGATTAGTGTATGATACCACATGAACTGAGTGTGTTTACTCACCCTGTTCGATCTGATGAGATATCGAGGTGGGTTGTCTGATTGAGGGATGCATTTCCCCGGTTCCCAACTGCGAGGTATTTTTGGCCGGAATGAACTGGTCTCGACATCCATTTCCTTTCTAAGTCCTTGTTATTGAGATAGTATCTGGTCTCGCAAGTGCGATGACGGCTCAAAGACAGGTCGTTTGGCCCTCATACCGTATCGATCATTGGTAGTTACATCGTTGTAAGATGGGTTCCCCCCCCCCCCCCTTCTGGGATCATTACGTTCTCTCAGTCTGTAGTGATTTCCCATACCTGCATGGTTCCAGTGGCAAGCTCGTCCGACAGTAGGTCAGTGCATGTAGCGGAAGGTCAGGGATCATTGCATAACACTAAGGTTTGCAGAGCCATCAACTCAAGGTCTATTTCCAATCCTTCCCAAAAAATATGTCAAATGGATTTTGATTATCCCAAAAATCGAAATATTTAGATAGCGGTACACCTACTTCTTTAACCAAAGCTCAGAAAACATTTAAATCTAGAACAATAAATTATGATGATAGTCAGAATTAAAAGAAAACATGACAATCGAGCAAGTTGCTTAAGTAAACATAGACAAGGAAATAAAGGCCTGAGAATGGACCAGGAACTATTATATTGAGTTTTCACAACATGATATAAAATTTACTAATCATAGCATAGAGGTCAAAATATCATTTTGTGGAATGAAAGTCAATCAATACATATGCACATAACATGATATTTCATTGAAAAATGATAAAGAGTGAGCAAAGACTTGAAAATTCTATTTGAAACTCAAAGTATATAAAATCAATAGTTATGTATGCCAAAACAATACCTTGGCAAGGTAAAACAATATACAATTGTATTTT
The DNA here is from genome assembly GCA_009831015.1 of Picea engelmannii. Lineage (NCBI taxonomy): Eukaryota > Viridiplantae > Streptophyta > Pinopsida > Pinales > Pinaceae > Picea > Picea engelmannii. The sequence goes on along the minus strand of ML781607.1, from coordinate 725,765 downwards.
CAATAATCTTTGTAAATGCCAAAATCAGTTCTTCAACAAGCTAAAAAAAATACAATTGTCTTGTAAATAAGATATGTAAAAAGTGAAGGCATTTGTCCAAACGGACCGGGATTGGGGTTCCCGTGGACCATAAAATAGAAGAAAACCTTGGAACAAAGAAAGAAAGATAGTTAGAAAGGTTTCTTAGGTTTTGAAAAAACATAGAACAAGCAATTTTGAGATATTACCAAGTCTTTAAAGAAAAGAAGTGCAAAAGCATATGCAATGCTTCTAAGTACTTACCAAGAAGGAAACGTTTTGTTTCTCTAGTTTGTTTGTTTTTGGTATGTATCTTCCTTTATAAGAGTTGTTGCTTCAAACTTTTGTTGAACTGTGTCTGGTGGTTATTATGGGTTAACAATCTGTTTCAAGGTGTTCTTGACCCAATCATTTATATACTCTTTGATTGGCGGGATGGTTATTTCTTGCTTAACTGGAAGAGCGAAAATATACTCCTCTACTTCTTTGCATTCCAATTGTACTTGGTTGACGACTAATAATTCTTATTCATTGTCATTAACAAATGTAACAAGCCATTGTTTTAGTTCTTCATTAAGAAATTCGTCAAGACTATCGAAGTTGCTAGCTAATGAGGCCTTCATTGTGGCCAAGTGACTACCAAGTTCTTCTTTAGTAATTATGGTTGAATTATTGAAAAAAATTGGGCCTTACAGTTCCTTGACAAAAAAAAATTATTTTAAAGTAGCATCTCCTCTCCTTTCATTGATTTTTTTGCAAACAACAATTGCATTTTGCAACATATTTATGCGTGCTTCCTAACTTGCCTTTATTTACTTTATTCTTTTGTTTGAGGGTGGCCCTTGCTGGTTTATTTGATAATCAGTCATAATATTCACTCTTGGGATGAAATTATTTAACTCATTTTTATAGAAGGCTTCATCATGTTGAAAATCTCTCTGCAAAAAACAAGTAAAATTTTTAATCCTTTGTGAAAGATTACATAGTCTAGTATTGAATTCCCATGCATGTTTGATTATCTCTAGTATTTTGTTAATGTTTTCAACAACATAGCCTATGGGTCCATTAAGTAATTGAAGCGCTTGTTTTATTCGATTTGAGGATCCGAGAGTACTTGGAAGACTCTCCTCTGTCGAGAGTATGACCAATGGTCATGCAAAGAGTGGCTTGGAGTCAACGCCTATTCAAGATCACTTATTCTCTTCTTCAATATAATGTTTAGAAACTCCTGGTCAAAAATTGAATCAAATAGCACATTTCCTGTGGAATGATGCAGTTTCATGAGGGAAGGTGGTCCAACTCCTAAAATATCCACCACATCACTTAATATGTGGACTATCATTCTATTTTTGAGACTGTCCTTGTCTATGCGTATTTCCCTTTCATGCTTGTTGTATTGAGTATTGTGTACCATCATGGAGTGTTGCTCAAACAACATCGGTTCTTCTCTTGCAAGATCCTATGTTATATCATGGTTTTATGCAATTATCTGGGATACCCAATAGGGTATCTATATACTATCAATATGCATATAATCAACATCTCCTAGACTTCCTGGATCTTGGACTAGACTTCATGGATCTTGTGAATTGTGTATATTTGGGCTTTGTTTCCATTTTTGTTGTGAGATTGCATGTGCATGCTCAAGATTGAAATGGCATGGTTGATCTCTGCCATCACCTCCAAAAGATGCATCATTACCATCTTCTATGTTTATATTTTGATATTGTGTTCTTTGTCTAGAGGAGGAGCTCTTACATTCCTAGGGATTGGAAGAATACTAGAAATTGGAAGTGCTTTTACCTCTTTGTCTTGCTTTGCTTTTCCTTTTGGTATTTGAGATTGTTTTGGTCGACAAGTCCTCACTGCATCCATTGATGTCCTTTTTTGTGGACGGATTGTCACCTGTTTCCTCATCAAATATGGTGAACACATTATTGTATCTTATGTATTTTAAGTATTCGAAAAACAGACTCTGGGGGTCAAAACCGCTTAGAGGTTGTGTTTATTTTAGATTAAATGCACTAAGTATTTCTAAGACTTCTTTCAGATGTGATAGATTCCTAATTGTTGCATTACCAACTCGAAAATTTAGTGTAATGAATTGTCTTTTTCTTTTCTTTTCAAATATAATGCACCAAGTTTTATATTGTCGACAAACTTTTGTGACAAAATATCTATCATAGACAAACATAGGGAGTAGAAGGGATTTTATTGGAAACCATATAACCAAATGTATGTATGGTTTTCCTCTTGAATTAAAACTCCCTTTCTGTTGATAAATTCCTTATCTTCCCGAGTTATTCTCTTGGTCTCTGCCCCAACCAACATGTATTTGAATTGTCTAACAAAATTATATTGAACAATGTAAAAAGTGAATCTTGCTTTGTGTTTTCATAGCATCATGTGCTAGAATTGGACTGGTTCGTTCTCTATAATTACACTCACTTTAACAAGGAGACCATAAAAAACATTGCAATAAACAATTTCAAACAACATATATGTGCCCATACAAAAACTTTCAGTCCTTAAGTAATTTCTTAACTGGAAAAAAAGTTCATTTGATATCACCTATGCCTAATCAAACATGTCATCTCTCCAGAAGGTAAAGTACATTGCACAGAGTGTTGAATTGGGTATGTGTGAAGTCGATTGTCGACCAACTACATGCGCGAACAACCATGAAAAGTCTCGGTATGGAGCTTGCAGGAAATTTATATCAATTGTTGAAAGGTCGGTCGAGATGTTTGCAGACGGTAGCAAAAATTATCTCAATATATTGGAACCGCCTACCTAAGATTCTAGGAATGCATCTACTTCTGCAACCTTAAGAGGTTTATCTACAGAAGGAAGATGAAGAATTTTGTTGAAGACCTTGGGAGTAAGAAGGACTGGATTCTTTCCTTTTGTTGTGACCTTAATCATTCTTGTCCTGGAATCGAACCTTTGAGCACACCTTTATATGAGTTCCTTGAAGTAAGAAACCTCAGGAACACAACCAACATTGACAAGCCTTATAGTCCATAGTTTGTATGTTTTCTTTTTGTTTGCACTCTTGTTCAAGAACCACTTGTAGGAGGAATACCAGTGAAAATTATTGTCCTCTCTAACTAGTGAATCAAAAGTATCACCGCAAAATGGATGGTTTCTTCTTCTATTTTCCATTCAACAAATTTTTAAACAAACCTGACATAGGTGAAGGTTATGAATAATATATTACCAAGATCCATTTTCTTTAAAGCCAATTGCATGATGCGTATTTACTAAGATGTCCTTTCCACACATATGAACCATCTTTGGAAGACATGCAATCATAATTAGAAACCATTAAGTAGTTCATATAATAGCGGGAAAATTTACTTTGCATTACTCCTGATCATCGCCCTTTCTTTGTAAGTCACACCAAATCAACTCTTCATAAAATCTTCAGTTTTAGTGCAGACTAGGTGGCTTGTCAAAATCCATGCTGCAAAGGTATTGGATGTGTATATGACATGAATCATGTAAATTATGTTTGTGTCATATGCAGATATATGATGGTAGAAAAAGAATCGACACAAGGTGGAAATTTCCCAAGTAAAGAGGCTTTTGATGACAATTTTTTTAGAATATGGTTATATCTTGAGGTAGTACATGGTCTACATTGCGTATGTCTACAACTTCAAAAAAAATCATCAATTTATAGTACTTGTCATATGAAATTTTATATGAAGTTAGTGTCCATGTCATATTTTTTAAGTTTAGTAAACAAGTTGTTGGAAGATTGGTTGTTGTCATTGATTTCGACCCTAGTCATGGGTTTTGGACCGCAAGATTGATGAAAGGTATTTGGAAATGAAGAACAATGCACATGAATATAAAACACCCATGGATGGATAATATCCATCGTGTTGTTTCTGGTGGTATGTGGCACATCACGTGGATCCTCATGGTTGAGGAGAAATTAATTTTTGAAGATGACAAAGTGAATTGAATAAGGAAGTACATGTAGGCCCTGGAGATAATTAAAGAAAAGAATTACAAAATAAGAAAGTGTCAGGTCGTCCCTAATGTTAAAAGGAAGTGACATAAATGGTAGAAATACATATCATTATACATTCATTTTATACACAGGTCGAATTTTAGATGAAATTAGAAGTAAAGAAGGCTGGATTTCAAGGGAGGATGAAGTCTTTTGGTGATGTGTTCTAAGGTATGTTATTTTCAGGTCATCTTACCATTTTCGCTATAACTTTTTTTCTAGAACGATTCAAATGGTGAAATTGCTATGGTATTGAGAAGACATATCAAGGTACATTTTTTAAAAGTTTCAACTCTTGATTCACTATAATTATGGAGATACACTTTGTGGAAGATGTTGAAATAATGTAACTGCAAAGAGTATTCTTATTATTATTGATATATTATTTATAGGTTAATCCCCATTATGAATTAATCATGTCGGTAATTGTATTAGGACCAAATCCCCTTTTGCGGATTGGTCAATAGACAATTATAATAGGCATAATAAGAAGTCGGCCCCATCAGTTAATAAGAAGACCCAGAAATATAATAAAGGTGGGTTTACCCACCCCGAATAAGAAGTTGGCCCTTCTAGTGAAGAGACACTTCACACATGCCAGAACTTGTATAAATAAAGGAGGCTAGCACCTCATTTGAACACAACTCACTTGCTCAGTTTGAGAGACGAGTTCTGATCCGTTACCGACAAAGGAGAGAGGGAGAAGAGTGGCACATCTTTTGGAGAGGACTTTCTGTATTGGTTTGAGTTATCTCTTGACATTGTATTGGCAATTTATGATAAGGATTTTTTTGCTAGGTTTTCTTCCCCTAGAGGGTTTCCCAGGATAAATGTCGTTTCTCTTGTGAATTTGTATTTCTCAGTGATCTTGTTCTTATGTTTCTCTTATCTATTGAAATGAAAAGAACTATAATAATGGCATAAAACATTAACATGGTATCAGAGCCAACCTGAAGGAAACATATTTCACAAGAGAAAAATGTGACTATTGCAGTACCTGCAAATTAGGGTTTTTCAAAAGTGAATCTTTTCAACTCCAAAACTACCTAGAAAGTTGTGCCCTCCCCCAAGGATCATTTTGGCACTTAGAGAACACCTTTTCAGTGGCTAGATATCCCATAAAGTGAAACCCTAGTTTCACAAAGTACCAGAAAACTAGAGTACCAGAAGTACCAGAAGTACCAGAGTACCAGAAGTACCAGAAAACTAGAAGCACCAATCCAGAAATACGCAGATCAAGTTTGAGGAGGTAAAAGTTGGATTTTCGAAATTTCAACTGCACCAGCTAACTCACCTCAGCTCAGTGCATCTATCCCCTGGATCATATTTTCAAAACTCAAAGTTTGAAAAATTAGGGTTTCCTCATAAAACCCTAAGTTGCAGTTGCAGTTGCAGTCTCAAAACCAGTTGTAGTTGTAGTACCAGTTGCAGTTGCAGTCGTAGAACCAGTTGCAATCACCCTTGAATTTATCTCAAGAGTTGGCAATGATTACCGCTACTACCATATGGAGCCACTACCTACAAATGCTATCAGAGGTATGTACTTACATATGTTTAATGGTTAACCCCTAAAGAGTATTTGCAGGAGAAGGGATCTCTTTCCATAGATCCAGAAGGATCTCAAGATCCAACACATTCAGAGGAATGATGCAACCCAGGTGTGATTATTCTGATACATCTATTTGTCATAACATTATCTTGATCAGTTTTGCATGTTGAAGCTATGATCTAATTATTAGAAGGATTAAAAGTTGATCATAGAGATTATCCTCTAACCTAACCTTCTGTCAAGATAGCGTATTGTCTCAGTACAACAGACAGGTTGAAGAAAGCACTCATCACTTGAGTGAAGGAGACCTGGAAGAAAAGCAAGAACTCATTCTTGAGGACAAGGCTCTGGGTTTGATTAACCAAGATTAATAAGATTCAAAGGTACACATGATAAACAGATGACTATAATTGAGATAGAAGTCATCGTAAAGTATTATACCTAATAGCATGTCAGCATATAGAGCTATATACTTTGCCTAATACAACTAACACCTCCTCTAGGAGAAACCTTGTGTGTTAGTTCCAGGTTTCCATGGAAGAATGCTTGGTCCCAACACTATGAGAGTGTTGACCTAATTTTGTATTGTATTCCTTACCTTTAATCTTTGCTTCAGATAAATTACAAGTGATAGCTCTAAAGGAGCTATCGTGATGATTATTCGTGTTATTGCTTTATATTATCAAGAAGGAGATTATTCTTTCTTGTTGTTTTGTTGACCTTGCTCCAGGTCACATGAGGAAGCTATAGCGAAGGTTGCAGAAGGAAACATGCTAAAGGAGAGACCGTAAATGAATCAATCATCATTGGAAGAGAAGAAGGTGACTTGCATAAGTTATAGGGTCACTCAGAAGCTGCCATGACCTACGCCATTGAATAATTTTGGCATTGAAGATTAGCTCACTTCAACTACAAGGTGCTACCATACATATGAAAAGTGGTAACAGGTTTACCAGAACTCAAAGGTGACCACGACGACGTATGAAATGGATGTGCACAAGGGAAGAACATCAAGAACCCATTTCTGAAGAGGGACAAAAAGACAGAAGGAGTCCCAGAACTCATCCATTCAGATGTGTGTGGCCCAATGCCATCATCCTCTATTAATGGGTATGTATACTATGTATCGTTCATTAATGATTATTCTCGTAAAAGACATAGATATATTTGAAGTGTTCAGCAAGATCAAGGAATTCAAAGCCTTGATAAGAGAGACATTATGTAAGGAAGATTAAGATACTCAGGTCAGATAATGGAGGAGAATATACCTCAAAAGAGTTCGTGAACTTATGTAAAGATGTTGGGATCAAGATCCCCAACAAAACGGTGTAGCTTAACGAAAGAACAGAACCATGCTAGAAGCTATGAAGATCAAGATCTTCCTATGTGCTTATGGGCAAAAGCAGCAATGACAATTGTTTATGTGCAGAACCGATTGCCCCATAGTGCACTTGGGCTCAAGACACCGAAAGAGATGTTCACTGGAAAGAAGCCAGAGGTAAGCCATCTCAAAAATATTTGGCTATCCATTGCTTATTCAAATACCTAAAGAAAAGAGAAACAAGCTGGACCCTTCAAGAAAGAAGGGAATATTTGTGGGGTCTCCAAGGCCTTCAGAATCTGCATACCAGGTCACTGCCACATTGAGATCATCAGGGACGTGACCGTTGATGAAGAAGCAGCACTTAAGAAATCAAGAAGATGCAAGTTTGAAGAAGTATATGAAGAGGAACCTATAAATCCCAGGATTGTAGAATCAATGAGGGGGGTTCCCAGAGCTGTAGAACCAATGAGGGAAGTCGTAACTTCCCTTGATGAGGAACTTCTAGAAGACCATGATATAGTAGAATTTCAAGAACCTCCTCAAATGACCTTCTCCCATAAAAGAAAGCCTGCTTGGGAAAGAGAGCTTATTCAAGATGGAGAGAAGTATGTTGTTCCGGAAGGAACCTCGAGACAGGTGAAAAGACCAAAGCCATTCTCCAGTTATACAACTTTGATATGTGATCTCCCAGATGAAGAGCCTGCCTGCTCTAAAGAAGCCATTCAGAGAAAATAATGGGGAGATGCTATGACAGAGGAATACCAATCCATAATGAAGAACGAAGTATGGGAAATAGTTCCCAGATCGAAGAATAAAGATGGGGTATCCTACAAATGACCCTTCAAAATAAAACATGTTGCTAATGGAAGTATTGAGAAGTATAAAGAAAGATTTTTCGCTCATGGATTTTCCCAGAAGGAAGGCATTGACTATGAAGAGACATTCACTCTTGTAGCCAGATACACTTCGATCAGGACAATCATAGCTCTTGCAGCTAAGATGAAGTGGAAGCTGCACCAGATGGATGTGAAGATAGATTTCCTAAATGATGTCACCGAAGAGGAAGTGTATATAGAGAAACCCCAAGGATTTGAGGTTGAAGACAAGAATTCTCATGTCTGCAGATTGAAGAAAGCCTTATACAGATTGAAGCAAGCTCCCAGAGCTTGGTATGGCCATATAGACAGTTTCTTGATGAGCTTAGGCTTTACCAAGAGTAAAGAAGACTCAAATATCTACTTCAAAATTATGGATAATGAGCCAGTAATCTTACTACTATATGTGGATGACTTATTCTTAACTAGAGAAGAAAATCTCATCACTGAATGTAAAAAGAGACTTGCCGAAGAATTTGAAATGAAAGACCTTAGCGTAATGCATTACTTCTTAGGTCTTGAGGTATGGCAGAGTCCAAAAAGGATCTTCCTTAACCAAGGGAAGTACACAGTCGAAATCTTAAAGAGATTCGACATGCTAGAATGTAAGTCCATGAATACACCCATGGAAACGAAGTTAAAGTTGCTGGTCAATACTTTGTCAGACTTGATAGATGCCACACTATACAGATAGATTATTGGATCACTGATGTACCTGATGAACACCAGACCAGATATTTGTTTTGCAGTGAACACCTTGAGTTAGTTTATGGTAGAGCCCAAACATTTTCACCTAGTGGCTGCAAAACATGTGATGAGGTACCTTAAAGGTACAATGGATTATGGTCTCAGCTATGATGGAGATCATGACTTCACATTGAGTGGATACACTGATTCAGATTGGGCAGGAAGTGTTGTTGACAGAAAAATCACTTCTGGATGTTGTTTCAGTTTTCGATCAGCCATGATCTCATGGCAGAGTAGGAAGCAATCCAGTATTGCTCTCAGCACAGTGGAAGAAAAGTACATTTCTGCATGTTCTGCTAGCTGTGAAGCTATATGGCTTCAAAAGTTGCTGGCTGGCCTATTTGACTTGGATATGAGAGAAACCGTGATTCTATGTGACAACCAGAGCTGCATAAAGATGACAGAGAATCCTGTATTCCACGACAGGTCGAAGCACATAGAGATACGCTATCATTTCATCCGTGACATGGTATAGAGAGGAGCCTTGAAGCTCTAGTACATTAGCATGGATGAACAGGTTGTTGATGTGTTGACCAAACCTCTATCTTGTGTAAAGTTTGAACACTTTCGAGATAAGCTTGGTGTAGTCAGAAAGGACCCTCCCTGAAAGGGGGAGTATATATGTATTCCTTGCTTCTGACCTCGTTGTTAGACATAAAGAAAGATGAGTCATTGCTTATGACCTTGCTGTTAGACATAAAGCAAGATGCTATGTGTATTCCTTGCTTCTGACCTTGTTGTTAGACATAAATAAAGATGAGTCATTGCTTCTAGCCTCCCTGTTAGACGTAAAGCAAGACGTTGTGTGTATTCCTTGCTTCTGACCTCGCTGTTAGATGTAAAGCAAGATGAGTCATTGCTTTTGACCTCGTTGTTAGATGTAAAGCAAGACGTTGTGTGTGTTCCTTGCTTCTAACCTAGTTGTTAGACGTAAAGCAAGATGATTCGTTGCTTCTGACTTCGTTGTTAGACGTAAAGCAAGATGATGATGTGTTCCTTGCTTCTGACCTAGTTGTTAGACATAAAGCAAGATGATTCCTTGCTTTTGACCTTGTTGTTAGATGTAAAGCAAGATGATGATGTGTTCCTTGCTTCTTACCTAGTTGTTAGACGTAAAGCAAGATGATTCCTTGCTTTTGACCTCGTTGTTAGACGTAAAGAAATATGATGATGTGTTCCTTGCTTCTGATCTAGTTGTTAGATGTAAAGCAAGATGATTCCTTGCTTTTGACCCAGTTGTTAGACGTAAAGAAAGATTATGTATACCTTGCTTCTGACCTAGTTGTTAGACGTAAAGCAAGATGTGACTGACATTGAGCTACCAGCTTAACAGCTGTGACATTGAGCCAGTGTAGTACTATGATGTGCCAGCCTAGTGCTGTGATGAGGTATCATTTTTACTGATACATATTGATGCAGATGATGATGGCATTCTTTCGAGATGATGATGCTGCCGATGAAGAAAACTTTTGATGACTCGTAAATATGCCAGCCAATGTTACAAGATGATATTGACGATACTATCCTCTTGATGCCACTGATGATGTAGACCTCTCTCGCCTGATGCTGTTGAAGAATACCCTTCTTGTTAAGGGGGAGTTTTGAAATAATGTAACTGCAAAGAGTATTCTTATTATTATTGATATAATATTTATAGGATTAATCCCCATTGTGGATTAATCATGTCGGTAATTGTATTAGGACCAAATCCCCTTTTGCAGATTGGTCAACAGACAATTATAATAGGCAGAATAAGAAGTTGACCCCAACAGTTAATAAGAAGACCCAGAAATATAATAAAGGTGGGTTTACCCACCGAGATTAAGAAGTCGGCCCTGCCAGTGAAGAGACACTTCACACATGCCAAAACTTGTATAAATAAAGGAGGCTAGCACCTCATTTGAACACAACTCACTTGCTCATTTTGAGAGACAAGTTATGTTCGGTTACTGGCAAAGGAGAGAGGGAGAAGAGTGGTGCATCTTTTGGAGAGGACTTTCTGTATTGGTTTGAGTTATCTCTTGACATTGTATTGGCAATTTATGATAAGGGAGTTTTTGCTAGATTTTCTTCCCCTAGAGGGTTTCCCAGGATAAATGTTGTGTCTCTTGTCAATGTGTATTTCTCAGTGATCTTGTTCTTATGTTTCTCTTATCTATTGAAATGCAAAGAACTATAATAATGGAATAAAACGTTAACAGAAGATAGGGTTTTTTACCAGTCCTGAAGCTAGTCAATAAACATGTGTTCTGAGTAAAACAATCATAAATTCTTCATAGAGGCCCCAAATGTAGTGGGACAAATTTCATTAGAAATAGTACGGACTGTATTTTATTGTATGTGAGGTTCAAAATATGATGTTAAATATTGAGCGTGGGGCATTCTTTACAAGTTCGTTGTCCTCAATAAACCAGAATTGAATAAAGTCTACCATTCTTTCTATAACTTCTTTTTGGGGAGGATTCAAGGACTAAAACTTGGAGCAGTTTCAAAGAATACATTGTGTAATATTATATACAGGATCAAATTGTTCCAAGAATTGAATAATTACAGAAGTTGAAGAAGTCTCAGGAAGCATTATCAGGCTCTATGTGATGGTTGGTTGATGGTGATGATTTAATGTAAAGTTTTATTATCTCTAATATATTATTGGGTGGAAGGAAGGGGCAAGGATGAAGAGGTCAACCCTCTCTTTATATTGGAGGATTTTATCTTCCTCTTGGAGGTTTATCCCTCCCTTTATATTTGGAAGTTGTAGCTACCTTTGGAATTCATTACTTCCCTTGACCAATAACTATTGATTATTTCTCATATATTGTGAATGGTGTATTGATGTAACCCTTATAGTATTTTTCATTTATCATTGGATATAATTGAATGGTTTAAGTATGAGTTGATTTTTTTTTTAAATTCTACTTAATACTAATTCACCCCCCTCTCAGTATCATCAATTGGTATCATAGCAGGTTGCCTTCAGAACATTTTAACCACTGGAAGGAAAATCCTGAGCAGAGATGGATGACCATGAGCAAATTTCAAATGGGATTCAAAAATTTGATGGAAGAAATTATGCATACTTGAGTGATAGAGTGAAAAATTACCTAATGACTTTAGGAATAAAAATTCGGTAATCAGTTGTAAATGGCTATGTAATCCCAAATAATGCTCCAACCGATCCAAATGAGAAGAAGCTTATGAGTTGTAATTCAAAAGCCAGACATGTTATTCTAGCAACATTGGCACCAACCAATTCTAGCAAAGTGATGGGCTGCAACACTACTAAAGAGGTATGGGACAAACTCAAGAGTATCTACGAAGGTGATCCAAAATTTAAGCAGGTCAAGCTTCAATGACATAGAGCGGAATTTGAAAATTTGAAGATGAATGAAAAGGAAGATATTGCAAAATATCTTCTTAGAGTTGATGAAGTTGTTAACGCTATCAGAGGATTAGGTGAAGAGCTCGATGAATCGTTGGTTGTACAAAAAGTGTTGAGATCAGTTCTCTTGAAGTATGATGCTAAGGTCTCCACCATTGAAGAAACTAGGGACTTGAACAAAATGACAATGGATGAATTACATGGGTCTCTTATAGCATATGAAATGAGAACATGTACAGAAAGTGATCAGCCAAACAATGAAGCATCCTTTAAAGCCATAAAGAAGACAAAAGACAGGGATAACGACCTTGATGAAGAAATAAAAAAATTTGTAAGAAGGTTCCAGAAGGGAAGTGGAAGATACAAAGGTAAGTCTCCTCTCAAATGCTTTAACTGTGGTAGAATATGACATATTGTTGAAAAATGCTACTATAAAAAGAGAAGTCTCAACAATAAAAAGAGCTTCTACTCCAAGGATGATGACATCTCCTTGGATGAGAGTGATGAAGAATATAATGATGGAGGAGAAGTCCTCTTCATAACCCAATAAACCCAGGATGATGATCACAATAATTCGAAAGAAAAAGAAATCATTTTTGAAGAAGATTCAGATGAAGAAACCAACCTTGATTCCTTTTGGGGATACAAAGACAATGTAGATAGTGAACAAGAAGATGAGAATCTTGAAAAGTTGAAGCATGTTGAAACTGAAAATAGCAAGCTTAGAAACACAAACATAATACTAAAAGGTGAATTGAGTAGCTACGAAGAAGAGAATTACAAGCTTGAAAAGACCATTAATAGCTTGAAGGAACAATTAGAAGATTATGAGAAATTGAAAGCAGAATTGGATCACACAAAAGGGGAGCTACTATCGACAACAGAAAAGTTGAAGAATTTTGAAAAAAGCACTGGAAAATTAGATGAGATCCTTAGCAATCAAATATCTCTAAATGACAAGACATGACTAGGATACAATGACAGTTTGAAGACAATAAAACAAGAGAAGGAAGATGAAAATGATGAAACCAACACTCCAGAACAAGTTGAACAACAAGATAGAAGACTAGAATTCAGAAGGAGTGAGACATCAAGAATATCCTCGCCCATCAGGTATGAAAGAAATCATTATGAAGGAAACTACAGACAAATAGATCGTGAACCCAGATGGACCACACCATAAAGAAGATTACTTACTCCCAGGTATCAAAATTTCTTTCTTGGACATTGTTATACTTGTGGAAATTTTGGACACAAGGCAATCAATTGTAGAATCAATTAAAGGAATAACTATGTAAGCTACATGAATGGTGAAAATAGTAGATATGGAAATGTTCGTAGAACTATCAACATAAATTATAATCCATTTGACACATTAATGGATCAAAATATTGTATGTTACAAGTGCAATAATCTTGGTCATAAAGCACGAGATTGCAGATAAATGAAGGAAGATAATCATATTCCAAATGTCTGTATACCAATTACAACATGTAAAAGGAAAGAAATTCCACAAAATGAAAATTGTCAAATAATATTGGTCGCTAAAGAATGCAAAGAAGAAGATGAATGGTTCATAGACAGTGGGTGCTCATCTCATATGACCGGAGATCAAAGTAAATTTGTCAGCTTGAAGAAAAAGGGTGGAAATGTTGCATTTGGAGATTACTCATCTACCAAAATACTTGGAAAAGGAATTGTAAAGCTTGGAAGTAAAAATGAAAAAGCGGGAAAAGTCCTATTGGTTGAAGATCTGAAGAATAATCTGCTCAGTGTCAGCAAAATATGTGATCAAGGATACACTCTTACGTTTGACTCCCGGAAATATAAAATTAGAGAAAATAACTCAGGAAGATTGGTTGAAACTGCAATAAGAAGACCGAACAATATATACATCCTATACATGAAGAAGAGAGAGAATATAGAATCCACACAAAAGGATTCCAAGGAAGAAAAATTCCCAAAGACAAAAAATAAGGATGAAGTATTATTGAGTGCCACATGTTCAGGGGGAGCAACCCCAAAGAAGAGAGTTACCTTTTGCCATTAAACTCAGAGGGAGAAGCCCTACCCTTTTCCATTGATGTCAAAGGCGGAGAGAAATTGGGATCATGATTATAGGGGGAGCATGAGTGTTTCCATCAATGACAAAGGGGGAGATTGTTGGAATATTGGATGTTGTCATTGATGTCAACCCTAGTCATGGGTTTTGGACCGCAAGATTGATGAAAGGTATTTGGACATGAAGAACAATGCACATGCAGATAAAAAAACCATGGATGGATAGTATACATCATTTTGTTTCCATTGGTATGTGGCACGTCATGTGGATCCTCATGGTTGAGGATAAATTAATTTTTGAAGATGAAAAAGTGAATTGAAGAAGGAAGTACATGTAGGCCCTGAAGATAATTAAAGAAAAGAATTACAAAATAAGAAAGTGTCAACTCGGCCCTAATGTTAAAAGGAAGTGACATAAATAGTATAAATACATATCATTATACATTCATTTTATACACAATTTGAATTTTAGAGGAAATTAGAAGTAAAGAAGGCCGGATTTCAAGGGAGGATGAAGTCTTTTGGTGATGTGTTCTAAGGTATTTTATTTTTAGGTCATATTACCATTTCCGTTATAATTTTTTTTCTAGAATGATTTAGATGGTGAAATTGCTATGGTATTGAGAAGACATATCAAGGTACTTGTTTTAAAAGTTTCAGCTCTTGATTCGCTATAATTATGGAGATACACTTTGTGGAAGATAGGGTTTTTGACCAGTCCTGAAGCTAGTCAATAAACAAGTGTTCTGGGTAAAATGGTCATAACTTATTCATAGAGACTCCAAATGGAGTGGGAAAAATTTCATTAGAAAGAGTACGGACTTTAGTGTCTTGTGTGGGAGTTTCAGAATCTGATGTTAAATATTGAGTGTGGGGCATTCTGTACAAGTTCGTTGTCCTAAATAAACCAGAATTGAATAAAGTCTACCATTCTTTCTATAACTTGTTTTTGGGGAGGATTCAAGGAGTGAAACTTGGAGGAGTTTCAGAGAATAGATTGTGTAATATTATATACAGGATCATATTATTCCAATAATTGAATAATTATAGAAGTTGAAGAGGTCTTAGGAAGCATTATCAGGCTCTAGGTGATGGTTGGTTGATGGTGATGATTTAATGTAAAATTTTATTATCTCTAATATATTCTTGGGTGGAAGGAAGGGGAAAGGATGGAGAGGTCAACCCTATCTTGATATTGTAGGATTGTGTCTTCCTCTTGGAGGTTTATCCCTCCCTTTATATTTGGAAACTGTAGCTACCTTTGGAAGTCATTGCTTCCCTTGACCAATAATTATTGATTATTTGTCATATATTGTGCATGGTGTATTGTGGTGTATTGATGTAACCCTTATACTATTGTTCATTTCTCATTGGATATAATTGAATGGTTTAAGTATAAGTTGATTTTTTTTTTAAATTCTACTTGATATTGATTCACCCCCCTCTCAGTATCAACACAAGTTAGGTTATCTGCACAAGAACACTGGTTTCTTTTTCTACCTGCTACACGTGTATTTTTTTAAATGCACTTTGATATACATGAAAGTTATGAATAACACATTACAAAGGTCTAATTTCTTTAAGGCTAAGTGCATAGGGCATACGTACTGAAATTTCCTTTTCAAACTTGACTTAGTTACGTGATACAAGAAATGATTAATAGAAGGTATTGGACAACTCATAGAAAACCGTGACATTTACTTTGCATAACTACTAAACAACCTCCATTTTTCACAAATTTGAGTGAATCTATGTGCCATAAATGACTCTGTTATCGCGCAAATTATGTTCCTTGTCAGAATCCCCGGTGCCAAATGATTGCAAATGTGAAAGTGTGGAAGCATGAGATTAGGATAGACACTATTTTATCCTAATTTCCATGCTTTTGCAAATGCTATATGAAATTCTTGTGGTAATGGACTGTGTTTCTAAATTTTTTTATCAAAAAGAATTTTCTATCTAGTAATTATTGACATTTTGTACAGTTACTTGCGTTAGTTGTATCAACGGTGCTTGGCTAGCCATGTCTTTTGGATGTGTGAAGTTCATCGAGAATATTTATAGTTTCAATACTAGTTATTGATTCATAGTATTTATCATTTAACAATATCAACAAAGTGGATGTCCATCTCATATTGTTGAAATTTGGAAAGAGACTTTGCCTATGGACGTTCTTCAAATTGTCTATGAAGAAATATTGTTAATAGAGGATGTGGTAAATAAGATATGCAGACAAAACTACTAGTTTCTTTTTCTATCTGCTATACCTTTTATTTTTTCAATGGACTTTGGTATATGTGAAACATATGAATAGTACATTATGGAAATCAAATTGCTTTATGCAAAAGTGCATGAGGTGTATTCACTAAAATTTCCTTTCCATCCCTGAATTAGATACAAAATATGGGGAATGATAAATAGAAACCATTAACCAAAAAATAGGAGAGCTCGACATTCACTTGCTAGTGGTTCTAAATAACCTTCATTTCTTTGCAAATCTGAGCAAATAAACATGTAATAAATCACTCCCTTATCGTGCAAATTAGGTGCATTGTGAGAAACTCGAGGGCATAACCATTGCAAATGGAAAAGTGCGGAAGTGTGGGATAATCATTGGTATGAATAGTCCGCACAGGGCTTGAAAATATAATTAGAACAAGGGGTGACTGTGTGGATCATACACCGATGCAAAGTGATGATGTGTGAAAGATATAGGTACGCAGAATGTGGATATATGGTCACAACAAGGGGCTAAGTAAAAAGTCTAAGGTGAAAAATGGCTAAGTAAAAAGGCTTTTTACCAAGGAATTTTAAAAATATATTACATTGACAAAAGAATTTGATGCAATATTTTCATTTAGAATTTTGTATTGGAGTAACCTATACATGATCTATTATGACAAAATATATTCGTTTCTTTGGAAAATCTCTAAATTAAATGCATTTTCACTTTGAAATTTGTCACGTTGCAGGTAGGATTTTAATATGACCATGTCTTTGTAGTGTGCACAACCATATCTTCAACACTAGTGTAGTGCGCAAAGATGTCTCAAGCAAGGGAAATACTTTGGTCTATTTCCAACTTCTTTGTGCAGAATCCATAACTGGTGCATCTGCATATGCACATATGCATGCCTATGCAGTTTTGTAGTTCGTACAAATGTATGTTCATTGCTTTGGCATTCCGCATAGGTTTATTGCTACAAAGATGACACTTATTCTATTTTCAAGAACTGTGTAGAGAATTTAAATAACTCACCGCACTACAGTCATGTAGCGTCGCACTTCGACACTTCTAATACTTTAGATAATTACATTTTTTTTTTGTTAGAAATGTTCTCATAACCTGCGAGGCCATCGTTCTTAACCATTGGCTAATAAACCATAACCCAGGGGCATTTAAGCCATAAAAATCACCTGGGGATTGCACCCGGCCTGGGTTTCACCAACCCTTAACATGGATGGAAGTTTGGGTGTCTCCTCCTGACTAAACTCACCATAAGGGTATTGAACTCAGGTCACCTAGAAAACAAAACCCACACCTTAACCGATTGAGCTAGCGGGAATTGACCAAATAGATGTATTTTAATTGAGTACCTGTATATGTAAATTTATGATTCATCATAATTTGGACCAAGAAAAGTTATTATAGTTGTTAGGTGTTTTCATTTCTATTCGACTAGTCATTGCATACAAGTTACTGGAGACGTTCATAGTGATTTAAATTGTCTGTTTCAAAATCCTGGGACGAACACTGTGTTAACTTTTTTATTTTCAAAACCATGAAACAAATGACTTGGAAAAACAATCAGCTATGGCAGTTATCTTATTACAAGGTCAAACGTTTAAAGTGCATTGGAACATTCTATTTTTTATTGAAGTTTTATTGCATTTTGTTCTATTTAGGCCAATTAGAATATTATTGTTAGTGTTTATTTAGGAGACATTTATCATAGATACTGTAGAAATAGAAAAAATATTCATCTAGAACAACTTTCTTAAATTAATAGAAAGCACATTAATCATTGGATGCCATGCCAAAAACGGGGCAATATACAAATCCACATTAATATATGAAAGAAGAACATATGTAGTTGCAATTTGTTGTCCAACAATAGTGTGTAATTGTTTCTAGTAGTAATCTTTGACACTGTTAGAAGGTACATATGACATTTGTAAACAATACCAAATTTGTTAAAGATTTCAAGGCTTTCCTACAAATTCCATGTCAACCATAATTCTGGCAACATTAAATAGAAAAAATTGTTCTAGTAACAATATATCAGCGTTGCAATGTAACACGTCCCCGAGGTGTAGGACAGTCGGTGACGGAGTGTGTTGTTAAGCCACTCCGTGATGTTAAAGTCACCGGTTCGAAACCTACGGGGACAAAAAATCCAACCATGTTAAGGGTTGGTGTGGCTCAGGCGGGGTGCGATCCCCGGGTGATTTTGACGGCTTAGATGCCCCTGAGTCGCGGTTTCTCAAGCCACAGGTTAATCGCGTAGCCAATAGGTTTCGCACAAATTAACAAACAAAAAAAAACATTGCAATGTAACACGACTCATAATATATAAACATCTAGTCCAATGTTCATTAAAATTTTGACATAATTTAATTGGAGAAATTCAATACAATGACAATGCAATGCTAACAATGTGTAGCAAATACTTTGGACTCAAAATGTACATACAATGCACACGTTATTGATGGTATTTAATAACTATACAAAAAATATGTATATACAATGTATATTCTATTACGCATCAACATTTAGGTCAATATAAAAAATAATAACTAAATTATAGTTCTAGTATATGTACAAAGAAATCCAAAAGCAATACATAGAACTCATCACACATGCATTATTGCACTGTCTTTGTTCAATATCTATCCCACATGAAGTACCACATTGTCTTCATTTAATGTAAATTTGTCATGCACTCAAAAATCACACAGCATATAAACAATTTTGGCTTTCTTTTGAAAATATATTTCATATTGCATTTTTTACAAGCTGGGTAGCAACTCTTGTGGTATAGGTTTATTGGTAATGCATTTCACATTATTCTTGTCCATTGTGCATAGAATAGCACTCAAAAAATTCTTACATATAAAGTGGAATCTCTTATTACATATTACATAGTCAAACATATTTTTTATCAAAGTAGATGTGCCTACAAGACAGTTGGAGATTGCACAGACAGGTTCAAATGGAGTTGAATATTCATTTGATACTATCATTGTCCCTTAGACCTATTTATATAGTACAAATATTTAAAATTTAGGCTGTGTGTGTGTATTTACAAATAATCTTGTACACAAGATTTGTAGATAGAGTTGTCAATCTAGATTTGTGTGTATCAACATACTAGGGATTTAACCCTACACAAAGCTACTTTAGACATTGTGTAAGACTACACCCATCATTAAAGATCAATTTCAAAATTAGTAATCGTTTACATAGATCCAAATGATAGTAATTGAATTATTGCTAAAGTTTGTATATTTCTTAAACAAAAAGGATACTAAATTGGGGAATAAGTGCTTTTGGATGTTTTGGCCTAGGGAAGGTGGAAGGATCACTTATTTAATGAGGATCAAGACATTTCATTTGTTGAAATTTTTTTCCTGTGTCTTATTATTTGTCTTTGTTCTTGCATTTATAACAAATTCTCTCTAGCAATTATGTGATTTTTAAATCAAATTTGGAGCTTTAATTGGAATGGAATTCATTTTGTCCCTCACACTTCCTATGGATTTAAAAAGGGCATGAAAATCCTTGTCATTCATGATTTATTTGGCATCAACTTCTTCAAACTTGAGAATCTATCACCATGCTTGGATATTGATGCAAGAGCATCCTTTGAGCTTTGACAATGTTTCACATCCAAAAACATTTTCTCTTAGTTCTATGCTTTATTTCTATTTTTTCAATTACTCAATAACGTCAGTGGTCTAACATTTTCATCAATGTGCATTAATCTCTTGGAATTAGATGCTGAATTTTTTATGTGTTGTACAGAATAGCATATTCTACCTTCACACCAAATTCCATAAGTAGAAATGGAGTTTAGACCCCGCATCCAAGTCTAGAATCAACACATAGAGAAATTCCTATGCAGATAGTGGCTTAGTATTTTGACCAAAGTACGTTAATATTTTGGAATCAAGGTATGAAATTTGAACATGATTTCAAGGAAACATATTAATACATGCTCACCAATCTTCAACAAAATTTGACGCTGCATAGGTGTTCAAAACTAATCGATAGTACTTTCTAGATTGTATTTATGTGTTGAAAAAGGCCTAGTATTCTGATTAGCACACTCTCATACTTTGGAAGTAAGGCATGAAATTTGGATATGTTGTACAGGACAAATTCCCTTATCTTCTCACCAAATTTCATAAAACTATCATTGATTTTAAGTTGCGCCATTCTTAGATACTATACATTGATTTTTTCAAAAACAAGGGTTTAGTATTTTGTCTTGTGTGCAACCAATATTTGGAGTTAGAATTTGAAATTTTTATAGGATGAAAAGGACATATGTTTTTATCTACCCTTCAAATTTCATAAAAAAATATTTAGTTTAAGGGGTCCAAATAATTTAATTACAGAGTGATAAAAAAGGACAAAATTTATTCCATGTCTTTATTTTTCCAATTTTACTTCAAATATTCAAACTTCGATGCCTTAGATGTATTTGGAAGTTAAATTGTCTATAATTATTTATTTATTATTTGAAAATGTGATTGAGATACCCAAGGAAATTGAAATACTTGGTATCCAAATAGCCATGCCCCATCGCTTAAATACTTGGGAGATTGATGTAATAGGGGCTTTTGGCTCTCCATTGTTTGGTCTTTTGTAGTTGCTAGTTTTGTTGTGTGATACAAAGACCTATGTATAGGATATATGAATGTAATACAGCTCAAGAGAATTGGCTATTGATTTCAATAAATTTAGAAAATGTTGTTGTGGAATGTCTTTATTGTGTTTTTAATTTTAGAATGAGATGTGTGTGTGAAATATCTGTTTAGATTAATAAATTTAAAGTTTTGTGGTCTTTTGTGAATACTTCCATTGTATGAATCTAATCACAACCCCTCACTATATCAAGTGGTATTAGATCTTCTATTATGACTATAATTGTATCCTTGTGTTGCATCAAGTGGTATTAGAGCTTCTATTGTGTGACTATATTTGTAGCCTTGCATTGCATCAAGTGGTATTAGAGTGAGTTGATCTTTCTATTAAGACTCCTCAGTGGATGACAATTTTAGAAGAGTGGAACGAAGGGTATAATTGTCTAAGAGAGAAGCATAGGATCTCGTGGAGAGTTAATAGACATAGAGTTGTTGTAGTGATCCAATAGATAATTTCAATGATGGCATAGAGAGGAAGAGGTCACAGATGGCCCATAAGAAAAGAAGAAAATGATGTTGATGACCTTGTAGCAATGATGAGGAGAATGATGGAAAAAATGGATGCCATGGAAGCAATACGTAGAAGTAATTCCCAAGTAGAGGACAATGTGATGAAGCGGAGGTGGAGATTGCAAGAGAAGAACCAGAAGAGAAAGTGATAGTTGAAGATAGAATGATCAAAGTGATCAAAGGTATTGGAGATAAACTTAAAATTTAAACTCATATTTATTCTGAAAGTTTGAATCCCAAGGAATTGATATATTGGATAGGAGAAATGGAAAAATATTTTGAATTTTAACAAATTAAAGATCCTATGAAGATTAGGTTTTCTTCTACAAGGTTGAGGAGTCTTTCTTATTTATGGTCGGATAAGTTGCAATTGGAAAAGGAGTATGGTGGAAAATAGATAATTAAAACTTGGAAGGTATGGTAGCCCGGTTCAAAAGAACATTTTTTCCTATAGACTATGCCTTGAATATGTTGAGAAGATTGCAGAATTTGAAGAAAGTGAAATTGACTATAAGGGAGTACATGGAGTAATTCTATAGACTTTCTATAAGGTATATACAAAATGAGGAAAGTCCAAAATTCATTGAAAAGCATGTGAATGGTTTGAGTTATTCCATTTAAAATGAATGTGTTGCGTTTAATTTTCTTTTAGTTGCAGAGGATTATCAAGTAGCCTTGAGAATTGCGAAGAAAATGTAAATAAAAGAAGCAGACATTGCAGAGAGGTCAAGGATTTGGGAGAGAGTGTCATAAAGAAAAAAATAAAGAAATTGAAGCAAGCTCCAACACCGTGGACTGGCTTGTTGGAAGAAGAGTTGAATATTACAAAGGACCATAGTCACTGAGAGGTGGAGCTTGAGAAGTTGGTTTGAAGGAATTTTCTACAAATGTGGAATGTAGGGCCATGGGATGTTTGAATGCCCATAGTTGTTAAGGGAAGGAAGAAGACAAAAGAGAAGGACTCATATTTTTTAAGGAGAACCAACAATAGAAACTAGTGAAGTGATTGATGTGGGGTCAGATCATGGGGAAAATTTGATGATGAGGAAAATATTCTTGTAGCTTGAGAAAGAGGTTGACAAAGAACCATAACAAAGGAAGACAATGTTAAGAAATAAATACAAAATATGAGGTAAGTGTTGTAATTTGGTTATTGATGATGGTAGTTTATAAAATTTAGTGTTTATTGAGGTTGTTAAGAAGTTGAATTTGAATAGTACACTTCATTCAGAAGCATATAGACTGTCATGGTTACAAAATGAGCACAGGATCACTATGAGAGAGAAATGTTTGATTAATTTTGATATTGGAGGTTATAATGATAGCATTGTATGTCATATTTTTCCCATGGATGTTTTCCACATTTTATTGCGAAGACCATGGAAGCTTGATAGAAGAGTTATACATGATGGGAGAAGAAAGTGAGAAGAAATAACTACTAGTTTGAGGAAGATGGGAAGACATTTAACTTACATCTTTTGAATAAAGAAGTGGAGAAGGTTTGGAAAGTGATGTTGATTCCAGTCTTGACATATGTGAATAAAACAAAGAAACAAGAACTTGTAGATCAATAGGTTGAAGAAAAAGTAGAGAAGAGCATTGGTGTTACAACAAATAGATTTTTGAAGGAGGAGATTATGGGAGTTTGTCCTTCCCATAATATTTTTTGTGGTGGTATGTTTGTAGGAAATGTAGTGGAGGAGGTGAATAAAGTATCCATAAAGAGTAAAAACACAAAATAAAGAGATGATAACAACAATAGAGTTGATAGCGATGAGAGGAGTGAATTGGTGTAGTCAATGCAACTAACATCGAGAATGGCACCTAAGAGGGAGGATGGGGAGGCAGTAAGCACCATTGAGTGGGACTAGTGTAATATAGAAAGCACTATTGAGTTGAGGGAGAAGGATTTAGTGCAACACTGTGGAACAAATTTGAAAAGAATGGAAGAAATTCTAAAGACTGGAGTAGATGAAAAGAAGAGTGAGGTCATATTATTGAAGGTGTTGTGAATATTAGCAACAAACTCTTGGAATAGGAGTATGGTCAGTGTGTAAAATTTATTCACCATAATTTTGATAAAGAAGCTAAAAATTTTCCAACCAGGGGAGTTTGATGTAGGAGAAGCCCTAGGGCTTTGGCAATCCTGCACACCCAAAAACATTTGTTTTTAGTTCTATGTTTTATTTCCAATTTTCTAGTTACTCACTATCGATAATGATCTAACATTTTCATTGGCACATTAATAGTTTGGAAATATATTCTGAAATTCAGATATGTTGTAGATGATACCATATTCTATCATCACACCAAATTTCATAAGCACATGTGAAGTTTAGACTACACGCCTTAGTCCAGAACAAGTGCATAGAGAAATTCATATGCAGATAGTGGCTTAGTATTTTGACCAATGTGCCATCATATTTTACAATAAAGGTTTGAATTATGTCAAGGAAACATATTTATACATGGTTACCAATTTTAAGAAAAAGTTGAGGCCGCGTAATTGTCCAAAACTAGCACACGATACTTATCAAATTTTATTTCTACACCAACAGAGGCCTAGTAGTGTGATCAACATGTTCCCATACTTTGGAATTAAGGTTTTAAATTTGGATATGTTATATATGACACATTATGGTATTCAATTACCAAATTTCATAAAAAAATATTGATTTTAAGTGCTACTCGCAAGCTACTGCATGTTTAGAGACCGCACACAAAACTTTTCAGACATAGGGGTTCAATAGATTGTCTTGAGTGCAACCAATATTTTGCGTTAGGATCTGAAATTTTTACATGATGTAGAGGACATATTTCTCTATCTACCCTCCAAATTTCATAAAACAATATTGAGTTTAAGGAGTCAAAATAATTTAATTTATAGAGAAAAAGGACATAATTTCTTCGACATTTTTATTTTTCCAATTTGACTTTGAATATTCAAACTCTAACACTTGGGTTTTAATTGGGAGTTAAAAAGACAATTATTATCAATTTATTAATTATAAATATATTTGAGTTACCCAAGGAAATGAAAATACTTGGTATCCTAATAGTCATGGGCCCATAGCTTAAATACTTGAAGATTAATTTATTAGGGGTATTTGGCTCTCCATAGTGGTGTTGTGTGATCCAACTACTTGTTCATATGACATGTGAATGTGATAAGGCCCAAGAGCATTGGTCATTGATTTCAATAAATGTAACAGATGTTGTTGTGGAATGTCTTTGCTATGTTTTTAATTTTATAACGGAATGTGTGTGAAATGCCTATTCAGATTAATGCATTTACAGTTTTGTGGTTTGTTGTGAGTGCTTCTATTCTATGAATTTGATTGCAGCCCCCAACTGCATTAAGTGGTATCAAATCTTTCGTTGTGTGACTTTGATCATAGCCCCAAGCTGCATCATAGATGATGATACCTTGTGCCATGAAATTGGCTTAAATTCCAATTTAATTATTTTTGGACTAATTTTGCTCTAAGATCCTTCAAAGATAGACCCAAATTAGTGTTTCCAACCTACAAAAGTGAGGTTTTTGAAGTGAAAATTTTGGTTTTGAATGTGCCAATACAGAATTCCAAAATTGCAAAATTGGATTTGATATTTTCATTTTTGGAATATGATTTTGCATTATTGGAATTTGATATTGACACATTTAGAATGCGATTTTGCAGTCCAAAATCTCCAATTTCATAAATATCAAATCCAAAATAATCACATTCAAAACTCGATTTTGGAATTTTGAAATTTGATATTGGCACATTTGGAACCCTTTTTTGCAATTTTGAAATTCAATATTGGCACATTTGGAACCAGATTTTGTGCTTTAGAAGCCCTATTTTGACACTTAATTTTCTATCACATTTTATCATTCGAAGATTTTAAAATGGGTTACACATCATCTACAAGTATTTGTCATTCATGTTTCCATAATTATAGGTATTTTTTTATTTTATAGATCTTTTCATTGTCGCATAGATTAATTTACTTGGAGTCATCTACAAGAATCATGTTTCTACAATTATAAATACCATTAAATACAATGTTTAAAAACATTTACCCAAACTATTTAATATTGAACATAATTTCATAATTGAATTTCTCATTATTTCATTCCTTTAGCCCTATAATATTATTCTACTAATGCAAGTGTCCAAACACCTCCAACTTTTAAGCATGCATGCTTCCGTATATAAATCAAAGAGCCCAACTAAATCTTAGACAAATAAAGAGGGTGTAAACCATTTGGAAAGTATAGATAGTTGATGACTCCATAATGGATTGTCCAATATGGGTGTTGTCTATAAATTCCATGTACAACCTTAAATAGGCTCCACTAAAACAAACAATCATTATTTTTATTCATTTTACTAATGTAAGTTTCCAAACATCTTGAGAAAGATCCATCCATGCTTAGATAATATAATATGAGGAGGTCTAATTAAAAGAAAACAAAAGATTATAATAGTAGAAGAAATATTAGTAGTGGGAGGAGATCTTTGCTCATGATCACTTGATACATTGTGCTCGATCAATCAAAAGAATATTCAAACCTTGCTCAAGTGCATTTTTTCTTAGCGAAGGTGAGAATTAGGGTTGTCATTTTACAAAGTCTCTTGTAATGTAATCGAATCAATATCAAGAGATATCTCAAGAGAAAGCAAGCACACTTAGACATTTTCCATACTTGAGAAGAATATTTTGATAAATAAAAATAAATATTTGATTGACAAAATAGATCTCTTACTAGACGAATCCAAAAGGGTCTATAGAGATCTATCAAGAGATGGAATCATCCTTTCAACTTGATGATGATTTGAATCAAGAAATAGTTTCTCTATAATCATTTTGTTTCATATTTTAGAAGAAGAATATGACCATGCTTGTTCAAACACAAAAGAACATCAATAACCATCCTTGAGGTTCCCTCCCTTTCCCATGCATGGAAAATTTCAATATATTGTTTGATTGATTGATATGAAAATAGATGATAAGATAAAGGTTGGAGAATATGATTGTAAAGTAATCGAGATCATATTCTATACATCCAAAGGAAGAAAGTCAACAATGAAATCCTTTGGCAAGGAACTAGGTGGAATTCATTCACACACTATCTAAAGTTGGTTTCCCAAGTTTCTTTATTATGGAAATGCATTAGATGGAAGGTATTGAGCAACAAATCACCAAATTATGATTAAAAGGACATGTCTTGATATCCTTATCCTTGGGTTCTACCTATAAGATAGAAGGTGATATATTGAGTACTCCATACACATGTCTATCTCTTGAGAAAGATATAGAGGAGGCATAGAATAAGGAAAGTGTTTGAATTGAGGAGTGAGAGAAGAGCACAAATAGGATAAGATATGTTGTTGTTAGCTTGATACAAGGAATTTGTTCTATTATTGAATAAGGTCCTTTTATTGTGTTTGATCAATCAATAAATGAGTTAAAGGCTCTTGTATTTTTAATAAATTTAAAAGGGAAGGGAGGAAAATGCTTTTCAAAACTGATTGTTGGGAAATTACTGCTAGATAGAAGCTAAGAAATACATTCTATAAACCTTAAAAATTGTAGTGTAGATCAACTTTTGAGAAATCAAGAATTGTAATACACATAAATTCTTTGACAAATTGAGAATATAAACCTCTCAAGCATATATATATATATATATATATATATATATGATATATCATATCATATCAATTAATTTCCCAACCAAACCCAAAGGATGAGAAAAAAATGGGGTGAGAGCTATTTGAAAGGTGGATAACACATTCCAAAGATTAGGATGTGACAAAATTGTGGCATTAGAAGGTTCTCTCTCATCCCTCAATGGTGTAGATATAATTTTACACAAAGAAGATTTTCGATGTTTGACAACTTCTTAGTACCTTTGGTCACTTCTTTCCTACCAAGCATAGGAGTTTGGGGATAATTACAGAAACTTTGATTCGATCCATTTTCTAGGAGGAACCTACCTCATATTGATGGCATATATACTTTTTTTTTAGCCTCGCCAAGGAAGTCACTTGAGGGCATGGACCATACTTTTGATAATGTTTTATTCATATTATAGAAATTTTGTATCCTCACTTCAACCCATGATTGAATTCTTGATTAAATATTTGTTTTTTTGTTTAACATTATGCAATGACCACTACAAAATAATTTCCCTCCTCTTTGTATCCTTGATTCCATTTTAGAACAACCTAATCGAGGTCAAATCAAGAGATTGTGTGTTCAAGTAGGTGTGTTCACAACTAACTTTATATCTCTTTCAATGGATTGAGTGCTAAAGTGATCTTTGATCATGATCATAGTGATCTTTTTGAGATCATCAAAGAAAACCTTTTTAGCCAAGGCAAGGAAACATTCAATCACATATAACTTTGACAAAATATTTCAACACAATAAAAATTGACAAATACATAACATTCATATATATTGAATTTCTATAATTGGAGTTGCAAATTAATACTAACAAAAATTTCCATTACTTCAATTTTGTTTTGATGGAAATATCATAAAATATTAAACGTACTATTGAAATTTACCAAAAACAACTAAATATAAAAAATCAGAAGATCTTATTCACCATATAAAACATTGCCACACATAGGAATATTAGTAAAAAAATATTAATTACTAAAAAGTACTAATCTCTATAAATGCCAATGGATGAGTAATTTGTTACAATACTCTTAGTCCTTTTGCACTATTGAGAGAATGCTTGCTTAACCATATATATATATATATATATATATATATATATATATCAACTAAACAAAAGTAGGTGCAAATTTTTGCATTTGAATCAAGAAAAAAAATATTCAAAGGATATCGGTCCACTTAAAAACATTGTTAGTCATATCAATAACAACAAGCTCGTAGAAGAGAGGTTGAAAATAGTTAATGTTAATTAGTGTGTCTTGCACTGAAGACATATAACTACAATGTCAAACAAAGTGTGAGCCATTTTTCACAATTTCCAGTATAACACTAGTTTTCTTTAGCTTAATCTATATTTCCAATATATTTGTAAAAATATTGCACACAAATGGTTGAATTGCTCCTCACAAATAACTTATTTTTCTTGAAACTAATTGTAAAATGCTAGTTTACACTAGAAACAAAGATATTCATCTCAGTAGAACAAAAAAACATATGTCCCTAACAAATTGCGGTTGATGGATGTTTACCAAGGATAAATTTTACTCAACATCCAAACGTTTCCCATCCTAAAATACCTTTGAATTTGTTGTTTTCAAATTTTAACCATCTCAAAGTTTGAAATATTTCAATTCATCGTTTACTGCTTATGATATATTTCCAACTTCGAGATGGTTATAAATTGAAAACAACAAATTCAAAGGTATTTTAGGATGAGAAGAGTTTGGATGCCATGTAAAAATTATCCTTGGTGAACCTCCATTGAACAATTCTTTCCACTGCAAGTCATCATGGGAAAATTATTGCTCTAGTCTATTGAGACAAATATCTCCATTTCTAGTGCAAACTAGCACTTTATAGTCATTTTCAAGGCATTGTTTTATCCACAAGGAGGAACTCCACTAGTTTTTAATATGATTCCAATAAATTTAGGCTTCTCTTTCTCTTCATTTTTTAATCCAAAATGGATTTGAACCAAAGAATGGTTGTAATACCTAGTGCTTTCAAGCGAAGTCAACAATTAACAAAGGTTAAGCAAGCTATGTAAAAAAATGCAAATGTGAAAGTTGAACAAGACAAAATGAAAGTTAGAAGGAAAATGGGTTAATTAAAAGATAAAAAAAATAAAATAGGAGAGAAGGCTGAGGAATGGGAAATGAAGGGTCATGATTGTTGGCCTTCCCCTTACCCCAACTCTCCCTGTTTCTTCCATTGTTTTAGCTCTAACAGGGTTTTTTCTTGGACAAGAGAGGAATATGCAAAGAGACCCAAGAGTTTCCTTGTACCATAGATTGTTGAAATGAAAATTTGAGCCCCCTTAGAAGTTGGTTTTCCCATTTGGGTTCTAGGGTAGACATTATGTCCAATATTATGTCATGAATTGTTTTGAAATTGTTATGTGTTTGTAGGTTAATTTTGTGTGAGAGATTTGGTGCTCCTGGTTTTATTAATGGATCATAAAGACAAATGGAAAATTATAAGTTTGGTGCCACTTTTACTCATATTGAATGATTGGTTGATTATTTTATGGGTGTAAGAATTCAATCCCTATTGTATTTATTGGTGGATTTCCTTATTAATTACATTCTACATGTGAAATCTAAGAGAACTAACAACTTTGATATACCCACCATTCATTCAACTCAGTGTAGATATCAATGGATCTTAAGATTTGTTTGTTGCACTTATCTAGGGAGTTTCTAATTTGGTTGTATTTTGGTAGTTGGATGAATTTTCTCACTGCTCCAGATTGCAAATCTTCTCCTTGGGTAAAAGAAAATACATATGGGTGTTTTCTTCCTCCCTAGACTATAATGGCATTGCATGGGGTGAGTAAAACTTCTCTTTCCTAGGTCGATTTAGCTCTTGCTTGAGTTGAGTTTCTTCTGCCTAGGTCAATTTAGCTCTTGCCAAGGTCAAATTATCACTTGCATGGTTGATTTCTTATATGCTCGGGAATTTTCTACTTTGCACAATCTATACATCACATACAAAATTCTTCTAGGCATCTTAATCATTATTGATTCATTTTTTTGTTGTTTGTGCATCTCTCACTATAACTTACCTCCAATTTAGAAAATAAAATCAATGATGGGAAGGTTGTTTTATGAATGTTTATAATTAAGGATACAACCATACTTTAGATGTTGATAACTAATGCTACAACCTTACTTTGTTTTCCACTTGAATGAATATCTCAATGTCATGTAATGGTGATATAATGGAATCATTCTCTTCTTGTCGATACATGAATGCTTAATTCATTGTAATACCATAGAATTGGATTCCTTACTCATTGTTGGAGTTATATATTTTATTTGATTTTGGGTTGAATTCATTTATACTAGAGAAATATATTGCACATATATTAGTTTGACAAGCAAGGTCCATGATCAAGATATTTGGAGCAAGATCCACCACCTTCTGAGTTGAATCTTGATCATTTAAAACTAAACAAAATGGATTGGGTTTCTAGTTGTTCCTAAGCTAGACTATATTTAAGTTTGGAAATGTAATAGACTTGAATACTTGAATACATGAATGGATTATGGATAAATACTGTGAACCGAGGGTTCACAAAATGAAGTACTAAACCAAATATATAATCAAATCCTTGAAAACCTTTAGAGTTCTAAGCTCAAGGAATTTGTTTGTATACTTCTAAAGTAGTGTTAAATCATTCAAGAATGAATAAGAGTTGAGATAAAGTCATATGTTTCTCAATTCTAGGAGCATAGACATTTAGCCTTGATTTTTATTGGCATGATTTTCATTTCCATTGCTAGATATTTGATGTGTGTAGGGTATACCCAAGAATAGGTCTTGCATCCAGGAGAAGAACGAGATCCTTGTACAGGGTAGAGGAACGACGTCCTAATAAAATTTCTAAATATATATCTCTCTATACTATACCGAGAGAAATACCAAAAGTTTTAATTCCATATAAGTCCCTTATTTATGGATCATATGGTATTATAGAATTTGTATCCTTGACCATGACACAACTTCCAGAAATATGAAGAGAACATTGTGGACCTCAACATGGGTAAAGAAAATAGAGAAAGGTTGGAAGACTTGAAGGCCACCAATGCTCAAACTCAAGAAGAGAAGAAATGAGAAGGTCCAAACATTCAACCATAGGGTGGAAGAGATGGAGAAGAACCTTGAAACTTTTTCCAAACTTTTTCCATTTCTCAAGAAGTATTTTGATGAATGACAATATTCCCTCACTATGGTTAAGGAATATTGGGATACACATATAGTTCATCTTGTACACCTTGATGAGAAGATCATCCAGTTAGATAAGTGGCAAGAAGATAGGATCACTTAGATGATGGCTGAATGGCAACAAGAGTTAGTCGAGAAGGATGACGCATTAACAAAGATCCAAGTAGTAACTTGTCCAAGAGTACCAGGAAGTAAGGCCACTTTCCATTGCCACTAATGAGGCCAACACCATCACTAATACAACTCTAGTAAGTTCACCTTTTGTAGACCTTTATCAAGAGAAATTGGGTGATTTTGAAAATCATACCAAAGGCATTGGTTCCAAATAGTTAAGGAATATGGGATATCATGGACAAGGGCTAGGTAATAGAAGACAAGGCATCTTAAAACCCATTGTAGCTACACCATGGGTCAAGCATGAAGGCATGGGATTTGATGGAAAAGGTAAAAATCCCACCATGAAGACCACTTTTGTGAAGGTGAAAAACATGACATATTTGGATTACTCATCAGAAGGAAGAGAAATATAAAATGAAGGTGAAAGACCAGTACCACCTCATCCTTATTTTATTGGATTGAAGAAGGGAAATTATGAGAAGAGATTGAAGACTCAACCTGCACCATCACCCAGAAGAAGTGAAAATCTAATTAGTTGGGGAAAGAAGAAGAAGTATACGAAGATATATGCCTCAAATAAGGAATTCCTTATTTGTCACTATTGCAAGAGGAAAGGCCAGAACACTTTCAACAGTTGGTATTCAAAGGATTTCTCATTTTTCAAGAAGAAAGGCCTTATTTAGGCATATTGTCGAGAGAAGCAAGCCATATGCTACAAGACTGAATATTTTTAGAGGAGGAAGGAAAATAAGTATTCCCGAATCAAACAACAAACTCAGAGGAATATGGAGAGGAGGACTATCTCATGAAATCCATGCAACAATGATAAGAACTTTTCCCACCACTACAATTTGAGTGGACACTAGGAAGCAAAGTGTTGGTGGATTCATCTAGAGCTCCCCCTTAGAAACCACATAATTAAGAGAAGAGTGTGGAGAGTGAATATTAAGGAATATGAAAATATGATTGCATCTCCAACCCAAGGAAAAAAATATATCTAAGGATATATACCAATAGAGGAGGTTAGTGACATCAACAAGATGGACAACATGTTGATGCCAAGGGTAGCCACAATCTAGTTCTTGTTTTTTATATTGCATCTAAAGAACCCCTTCCTAGATTCGTGATGGAGAGTGATTCATATATTTCAATGACCTTGGGGGTGTTCTTGATAAATCCATGATGTGCTTGCAATAATTTTCAAGCACCAGAGAGTTTTTTGCATGATCGGGAAGCTAAAATTGATCCTAGTAGTAGAAAGAATACCACACTTCCTTTGTAAATGGTTAGGTGATGCCATATCATGTTGGGGTCATACTAAACATAGACCAACATTTGACTTGGATTCAACCAAAATTTGACTTGGATTCATTGACTTCCAATATGGAATATCTCTAAGACTAAGAGAAACATCGTCGCTGAGTGTTGATTGAAGAGTTTGGATCTAGAAATAGGTTGGAGATGAGAGTCAAGATAAAACTTATGCATTGAGGGAAAATGTGAGATAAAAATAGAGCCAAAACCATAGCTAGGACTAGATATAGTAGAAATAGATAGAGCCATAGCCAAGACCACAGCTAGTATCCAGAGTCAGATCTAGATCTAGAGATGTAGCCAGGAGCTAGAGTCAAAGCCACATTCTAGAGAAGTAGTCATAGAAGACACATTGATCTAGATTGGTTTCCGTTGATCTCTTAGAGACCAAAAATACTCTCAATGGGAAGGTGTTATTCGAAATTGATTCAAACCAATGAATGGCTATAAGAATCAGTACTTTCAATCCAATTCAACAATTAAAAAAGGTTAATAAATCTATGTAAAATAATGTAAATGTAAAATTTAAATAAGACAAAATGAAAGTGAGAAGGAAAAATGGGTTAGTTAAAAGATAGAAAAAATAAAATAGGAGAGAAGGATAAGGAATGGGAAATGAAGGGCCATGGTTGTTTTCCTTCTCATTAGCCCCATATCTCCCTATTTATTCCATTTTTTTCACTCTCAAAGGGATTTCTTCTAGCCAAGAGAGGAAGATGTGGAAAGAGCCAAGAGATTCCTTGTACTAGAGATTGTTGAAATGAAACATTGAGCCTAATTCAAAGTTGATTTTCCCATTTGGGTTTCCAAGGTAAAAATTCTATCCATTATGTCATGGATTATTTTGCAATTGTTGTTTGTTTGTGAGTTACTTCTATGTGGGAGATTTATTCTCCTGCCTTTGTTAATGGATCATAAGGATGAATGGAAAACTATAAATTTGATACTTCTTTTTCTCATATTGAATTGCCGCCTAATTATTTTATGGGTGTAAGCATCCCATCCATGTTATAGTTTTTGGTGTATTTCCTTATTAATTTCATCCTCCATGTGCAATACAAGAACACTAACAACTCTGAGATACACATTGTTGATTCCACTTTGTGTAGAGATCAATGGCTGTCGAGATTTGATTGTTTCACTTGAATTTATAATTCAGTTGTATTCCGGTTATTGGTGAATTTTATCACTCATGTTAACTATAACTCTTCTCCCTAGGTCAAAATCAAATATGTATGGGGATTTTATTCCTTCATTGGCTATAATGACATTGCCTTAGGTGATTTTCTTCTCCATACTTTGAATTTCTCTTTCCTAGGTCAATTGATCTCTTTCCTTGCCTAGGTCAATTGATCTCTTTCCTGATTTAAATTAGAACTTTCCTAGTCGATTTTTTAGTGCACACATTTATCATCAATTATCCAAAATATAAAAAACAAAATGAGGACGGATTTCAATTTGTAAAATTAAGTTTATAAAACAAAACCATAATCCCCTCCATACTTTTGCCAAAAATTAGATGGGACACTTATGCAAGAGGGATTTATCGGGGAATACTTTGGAGTGGAAAATTATTTTTGAAGAGATAAATTCGTAAGGGATCACCATAGGTCACATAAAAATATTCAAAGGATAAATTTCAATCATGCAACTTCATTTTATTCAGCTCAAATTTTCCGTCCACTGATTCAAAAATTCCTATTAATTTTTCTAGTTCATTTTCAATAAAATATAAGGGTTTTAGAGTTACCTTCAAAATTGCAAACTATTCAACAAAACAAGGTATTTCCACATAGAACAAACACCTTAAGCAACCTCTCCCACACTCAGACCAAATATCAATGCACCATTTTATTATGTGGTTAAAACCATCAAAGAGGGAAACTATCCATGGTCCCAACCAACACTATCACTTGAGGCAATATATTGATGAAAAAGAAAAAAATGTTCATAAGAGTTTCTCACAATTGATCTTCAACAAATGATATTACATTCTCTTTAAGTAGATATGATGGATCAATTGGGTGTTAAGACACATATCAATAAAATTGTTAGTATCGAGGAGAATATGAGTTGTTTGATCACTTTATGTCTTGAACATATCATGTCTATCGGATTACATAACTACAAATGCATGCTAAATAAACACACTTTTACCTAAAGACACATTATATCAAGTTGATCTTAGCTAAATCCTAAGTGTCTAAATATCTTAACATCCCCCCTTAAGAACAACTTGGGATCAGATTGAAGGATTTACAAAGGTGACACAATAGGATAAGGAAGGAGGCATTATATCATATCCCCTCATAATGAAAAAATATTGAACTTCTAACATAGATCAAATTTTGGAAAAATTCACTTCTATAAGAGACATTGTGAAAATTTATGCAACTTGATCATTGGTAGGGAAAAGGATAACTTCGAGAACATGATTTTGAATGAGATTTCTGATGAAGTGCAATTGTATCTTATTGTGCTTGTTATGATGATGTTGAACTGGATATTTGGTGAGCATGATGGTACTTTGATTGTCACACTAGAGTGTTATAGCATCATTTTCCACCTCACATGCAGTGATGCCCTATTGGCCTGATTCATATACCCTTTCCCTACTTGCAGACTCAATCCCCTTTTATTCATCCTCATAAATCACTAAAAAAACCCAATTTTGGAGATGTACACACCCTATTAGCTATGCAACACCTGTACATATGCAATTTTCCATTTATTGTCCCGTGTACACATTTATTTAGCTAAAAAATTATATATAATTTTGCTAAATTTTGGGTGGGGTTTACAATTTCCTTTGGTTCCCAACCCCCTACTTCCCATGTATAACTACTATAAACGCTTCATTGGAGTATAAAAAATATCCAAGGGGTAGAGGAGAGTTCATCATGCCATTTTTCACCATTATGTTGGACATATATTGCCTAGTATGCAAAACCCTCATCCTATGCCTCTAATTTACCCATTTAGATTTGGAAACCCCTATTTCCAATCATATGTGCTCCTCTTATCTTGTTAGGAAGAGTTCATTCCTCTTTCTTGGACCTACTTGAGCATAGGAGTTGGAGGTATTTTTTATCATCATTGGCCTATGTGGAGGGACTTAGATTCCATTTCTAGAGCAACACTAGCGGTTAAAGGTGGTAACTACCCTTGATTTTGTTGTTTATTAATAAAAGAACTCCCTTTCCCATCTGATTTGATGTTTTAGTTTATGATTATTTCATTTGGTAAATTTATTAACTAAGGTAATAATGCATTTATTTTCAATCATCTTATGAGATAATTAGTTATCTTGTAACTACCCCTTTGCAGTTGTCTTCCTCATTGTTTGTAGGTGTTTGAAGGAATTGTTGGAGAGGAACATGAGAGTGAAAGGTTTCAATTGATGGATAGTTATCGAATATTTGGAACTAGGTATGTATCCTACTTTCTTATTGAAAGTTAGTTGGTTATTTAGTTATAATATTACTTGAGTTTTCTTGTGGGATTGAGTGTGATATTTTGGTCAATGATCTGTTGTGGTTGTAGCCCAAAACCATAGGAGAAATTTCTCCATCAACACAAAGTGTGGTCATATGTTGCTATTGGAACCCAAATTATGAAAGGATTTGTTGAAGCCACAATGATGCTTGACTTGCATTAACCATTGCTTGGTACTCTGCCTCTGCTAAAGAAAGAGAAAGATCATGTTGCTTCTTACAAACCCAAATCATAGGTATGGAACCAAGATTGAAAACATAACCTACAATAGAATTCTGATCATTAGGGTTTCTATCCCAATCAGAATCAATGAAACCAACCATCTAGGTAGTCCCCCCTGAACTATAATATATCCCAAATTGAATTGTACCCTAGATATACTGAAATACCATTTTTAATTCTTTCCAATGGATTTCATGGGGTGTTTTCATATACTGGAAAATAATACCAACAATAAAGGAAATGTAACATCCTTCTCTGGCGCACTGAGAAAACTTATTATTTGAGGACACTTGCTCGCAAGTGATCTGGACTTTTCTGATGTTAAAACATTTATACTTGATTATGATGCGTTATGATAGATGACATGATGTTTTACTATTTGATGTAGATAGGTTCTATTGACGCAGTTTTATTGAGTGCGCAGGGTTTTGGACCTTGATGATGCAGAGGCATCGGTGGAACCCCTTGGACTTCGGATTGAGTCAGGGAGTGTGCTAATTGGGTTGATTTATTTATTGTGATATTTCATTGATTTGATGATTTGATGATTGACATGTTCTGACACGATTGTTGATGATGCAGGCTGACGATAGCTTGCCGACTAGACTCACATATGGAGTAAAGGGGCCACACATGATTTCTAGAGAGGTTGAGGGAGAGGTGTGGACAACAGCCTTGCCATATCCTACTAGAACTCCCGCCGTGGCTCAAACTGTAGGTTAATGATTACCTAGTTCGAGAGGATCCATGATGCCATGAGGGAAGACTGCGACAGACGCTCACGATGATTCTAAGGGGTGCGCAATAAGGCGGGGGCCTTATTCCTTAGAGCCCTTAGTCTCCCACAAGTTCACCTAGCAGAGTGTTGACTCCACGGGGTTATTAGCGTAATGTTACGCTGTTGGATTTGGACTTGACTGTTTTCTTGTGAGGAGTTGGGATTTTCCAGCTCGGTTAGGAGTGGTAGATCAGCCTTGCGAGGTGAGATGGGAAGCTAGATCTACCATCTGGACTGTGTGAGGCCCCTTTGCGGCTTGGGTGGCTAAGGGGGAAGTAGAGTACCCCTAGCGATTGGCTGGGAGGTACCAGTGTAGTCTCGATGGTTGGGGAGAAGGAGCGGGATGGAGCACGCAGACGACACTCGGGGACGGAAATAAGGCAACGGTATGATCTTTATTTAGTAGGATAGAATGCGTTTTGACTTATGCTGGGATTGGAATAACGGTTGTAAATGGACTGAATGACATGTTTTATTTAATTACTCGGCGTCATTATAATTTGTGTGCTGGAAATGAAAAATAGAGGTGATAAAAATGCAAAGAGACATGGGTATCCCTGGCCGTATTTTCATTTTCTCTTGGTCTATGACCCTCATCTTTTAAGTTATTGAAAGGGAAGCAAGCAATCCTTGTCTATGTAATTTTTTGTGGGGTTGGGGGTTTTACTTCCTTTACCGGTAAAATCAGGAGAACAATCAAATTCCTTTTCCTCTGTTTCCCTTGCAATCCAAGTATCGAGTCATGGCTGCATCAACACTTCCTCGCATTTTGGGACTGCAGGTTCCCTTGCCTAACCTTAGGACCGCTCATAGACACAGGCCACCTTAAATTGATGAACCAAACCTGGCCAGATTTCCTTAATTTTATTCTCTTTGTTGTGGTTAAAGCTTTCCCTGAACCCCCAACAGACTGCAACTCTGTGTAAACCTTGCCTGGCATGAGCGCTTCTGAAATCTCTAAGGTAGCGACCCCAAGAACCGGAGTCGAATGTTCAAATCTGGTTAGTTTTTGAAGTTCCTTGTCTTTAATGAGGGCTTCTTAGCCATTCCTGTAGCGCATCTTCTCTCCATCAGTTCCTTTGTTTTTGTTTGCTCCTTCTCCTTACTTGTGGGGTAATACCTCTTTCAGTATGGTCGATCAATCTGTTGGTGAATCTCGTGCGGTGGTTACCTGCAATGCTAGCATCTGCTATTATTGCTCTGTGTAATCCTTAGTTGGATAGGATGCACGCATGCATCACACAAGGGATTGAGATTCGACCTCGTGCCCCTCGAGCCACTTCCCTCTGAATTTAATACATCCTTTGAGTGCGTAAAACGAGCAGTCTAGCGCAGGCGTGAGTTATTGAAACCCTACAACCATCTCTACAGTTTCCCTTACTCGTCAATTGAAGGATGGACCAAGTGCGATCCCGGAGCTAATGCTCATCTAGTTCAGTGTTGAACCCTTCCTGTAACGACCCTCCTCGTTAGCAACTACTCTGTTAACAGGTGCAAAAATAAATATATTTTTGTTTTTTGCATTAAAGTGTGTGTGCGCGTAGAAGTACGGACTCACGTGACTCTACGTCGCCACCCGGCAATCGACAACACTGACCCGACAAGAAGATGATTACGACTTTGTACAACACCAATTAAATGAACAAACGTCCTCCAGGAAGGCACAAGTAAGAAGGACCCAGACGTTGGCCAACCATGAATACAACTCACTGAAAATCTCGGACCAATTTCTCCCTTTAAAATTTATTAATCGACGAGATATCCAACCTTACGTAAAGTACAATTAGTTAGCCGCAATCCCCGTTTTGCTGAAGTATAAATACCGGTTCATTTAGATTCACGGACCTTAATTTTTATGGGTCATTCGTCATAA
>ML781607.1:637039-673439 GCA_009831015.1 Picea engelmannii | reverse complement strand
TCAATCAAATAAAACATCATAATAAACATATCAACCCAAAAGCACACTCCCTGACTCAGTCCGGATTCCAAGGGGGTTCTACCGATGCCTCTGCATCCTCAAGGTCAAAAACCCTGCACACTCAACAAAACTGAGTCAATAGCACCCGTCTACATCAAATAGTAACACATCATGTCATCTGTCAATCACATCATAATCATATACAAAAGGTCTAACATCAAAAAGGGTCCAGATCACTTGCGAGCAAGTGTCCTCAAATAATAAGTGGTCTCAGTGCACCAGAGCGGGATGTTACACTTCCCCTCCTCAACTTACAGGGAGGTCCTTGCCGAGTGATTGTGCCCGATTTGTTTCCCTTTTTTTTTTCTCCAGCGACTTGATAGAGGGGGTGATTGTGTGTATCCGTGCGGATAACTTATTACCTCGAAAATCCTTACAAAAAAACCCTTTCCTCATCTTCCCAGTCGTATTCCCAGATCTCTTTAGGTGGCAGCGTTGACATTCCAGGTTTCCTTACTCGGATGTTCTGAACCGTTTTAGGAGAGATTGAGGGGAGAAGTCAAGGTTATAATTTATGAATACCATCGCATTTCTAGCCTGGATTCCCTCACTCCGGGAGAGCCGTCTAACCCTTGTCGTTCCTGAGTTGAGTTTAAAAAAAAAAAAAAAAAACGAGCGTACATTGATTTCAACCTCTATTATGTAGTTTATTCCTCTTAATACTGGGAACGTTGGGTAATGCCTATTGATTAGACTGATGTTTACCTTCGACGTATTTAACAGCCAATGCAACCCTCCTGCTGAGTATGGCAGAATTTTCCAGTGGGGCGCCAGCTTGGGTAGTGCCTTAGACAGTGGGAGTAATGCCTCTAACCCAGTCTGGCATGTACAACCAGCCAACCAACTTCTAGGGTTTCACCTTGTTGTAAGGGTCTCGTCTCGTCCCTATCGACCTCCTTAAATTTAGTGACAACTGGTGTTTTTTTTATCGATTATTGCGGCTAGATGCCACGCTAATGTATTGTGCTTTAAGGATTTAGTGATAGCGTTCTGCGTAAATTTAGTCAAGGCTGGATTCTATGTTAACTGATAGATCTTGTGTGTTTTAGGCTAGAATTAAATGTCAGGCGGCGATTTATTGTGCCTCAGTCACTACGTATCAGCATTTTATCATTGGGATAAATGTATGGTTTAATGATTAAAAGGCTAGCCATGATGGTGAATTTAGTTATTTTTAATTACAAGCTTTTGTAATATCAATGTAAGGATGTCAACACTTATGGTAATTTATTGTAGATTAGTTATCCAGTTGCAAGGCTCTTACCATAAAAGTCAGGATGTTATCCTTTATGGTAACATCCTTGCCGTTTAGTTAATTTATTTGTAAGACTTTTATAATATGAATGTAAGTATGTGATTAATTAGGGTAATGACATTGCAGTTTTATTTATTTTATTGCAAGGCTCTTACAAAATAAAATGTAATAAGGTTATTCTCATGGGTAAGGAGTAATGCTACTTAAATGCCATTTTACTGTTGTTTATTGCAAGGTTATTATATTATCAGAATATTGATTTGTTATGATAAGTTAACACAATTTACTGCATGGGTGACATACCAGAAGTACTATTATTGTTATTTTCTTGGTAAGTTATCTTAAAAACAAAACGTGAGATTGTTAATGTTATGGCAAGGGTATTACACATTTACTGAAATTATGACACCCTAGAGGTAATGGATCATTATTTTATGTGCAAGGTTATGGTACAAGGTAATGTTGTTATTAATTTATGGTATGAATTGAAATTGTAGAATTGTCAAACATATAAAATGTAAGGTTGAACCTAGTACATTCAGTTGTTATGATTAGGTATTTGGGAAATTGCAATTAGTTGGACTTACGTTATGTTTAAGACACTCGTAGGTCAATGAAATTTAAGTGGAGTAATTGGATTGTGATCAATCATAGTTGAGTCTTAGACAATGCCTTGTCTTAAATTGGGTTGGTCATTGTCCGAGTCCCTTGTTTTGCGCCTTCCGTAGAGGTGACGGTTGTTCATTTAATTATTTTTGTGCTTGGTATTAATCATTTAATCACTTGGTCTATTGTGTCGGGTGGGATGTAGACACCTCCATGCTCTTCAGAACAGTCGCCAGCCCTGAGACCCTAAATCTTTAAAATCGATGGGAACCTGGGCTTGAGCGTTGCTTATGTGTCTTGGAGGTCCTAACCACTGCAGGGTAGGATGGATGGGTGGTCAGTCATTTTATGGATGAATTATTGTGGTTCCTCGCTTGCAGATACTTGATGTATCTCTGAGGTTGTCATGTTGTTTTGTCATTATATGTGTCATGTTCATCGTCAGGTGGCGACGCAGAGTTAGATGTAATTATTACCCTGGTACATGTGCGCACACACCAAAAAAAAAAAAAA
This sequence comes from Picea engelmannii, assembly GCA_009831015.1. Taxonomy (NCBI): domain Eukaryota; kingdom Viridiplantae; phylum Streptophyta; class Pinopsida; order Pinales; family Pinaceae; genus Picea; species Picea engelmannii. Next base: position 671,005 of record ML781607.1, on the reverse strand, counting down.
AAAATTGCACTTGTCAAGAGGTTGGTCGTCGTGACGAACGGGAGGTTCGTTACATATGGTATCAGAGCGAGGTTTGACCTGCGACTTGGGATTCGCTACGGCTTTCGTTGGCATGATTAGATTGATTATGCTGTTGCTGATTGAGTTGATTGTGTGTGTGTCAGTAATCATGGTTAGAGGATGTTGCGGAGGCAGACGACAGGGTGCTAGGGGAGGAGGCGTGACGCCTCCAGTAGCATCCACGCCTGAGGGGTCCAACCCCCAGGGAGGCGAGCAGGTTCTCGGACAGGAGCAGATAGCGGTTGGCGATGTTGTTGTGATGATGAGATCCTTTCAGCGCATGTTTGAGGCTCTGATTGGCCGATTGGATAGAGATGAGGCCAGGGCATCGACACCGGCTGAGATTCTGCCGTGCGCACCAACCGTTATAGGTAGCATTCACCGTGAACTCGAGAAGGTTAAATTTCCCGAGTTCTTTGGTGCCCCGAATGACGTAGCCGCCGAGGCATGGTTGGATAATATGGCGATGTGCTTCGCACTTCACGAATATACCTCGAACATGAAGGTCTGAATGGAGGTCTTTCAACTGAAGGGGAGCGCTCTTCTATGGTGGAAGACGCTCCTTCCGCAACTGAACATGGCCATTGAAGATGTGTCATGGGAACTATTAGAGGAACGGTTCCGAGAGAGGTACCTTTCAGAGGAATTCATTGAGAGTCAGCTCAATGAGTTCAACGCGTTACGACAGGGAGGTCGTACGGTGCCCGAGTACGAGGCACGTTTTATGGAGCTACTCCGGTATGCTCCACACCTTAACACGGAGAAACCCAAGGTCAACCAGTTCGTGTTTGGCCTTAACAGCAGACTTCATGCAAAGGTTAGGATTTTGATGCCTCAAACCTTGCACGACGTTGTCCAAAAGGCCCTCATAGCAGAGGAGGAGCTTATCAGTGGGGGTCATACCAGGACTCCAGCGAGATTAGCAAGGTAGGGTTCATCTGGTACGCTGCGGCATCAGACACCAGCGAAACATACGCTGGGATATCGTGGCTTCCAGAGGGAATCCACTTTTGCTACACCCCGATGACCACCACCTGAGCAGCGGACACCTTATAGAGGACCACAGCACCGGCAACAGCGTCACCCGCAGCAGTAGCAGTTTAGGCCTGTTTAGCAGAACAGACCGGGGTTTCAGGCCGGTGGGCAGTCATCTTCTACTTCGAGTACCAGGACTACTGGGCCAAAGAAGGGGTGTTGGACATGTGGGGAGCCACACTACCAGTGCGACTGTCCTGTGGAGAGGACCAGGGCATCCGGATCAGCCGAACCCACTACAGTGGGAGATATGGGCAAGGCCCATCGGATTCATGCAGCGGTGAATAAATGTCAGGCAGAGCACCAGTTGACTGTGCTCGAGACGACAGGTACTATCGCTGACTAGACCCTTAGTATTTTGATAGACCCAGGTGCTACTGAGAGTTTCATTTCTGGAGCAGCGCTAAAAAAGATTAAGGTAAAGGCAGTCGAACAGGATGAGTTTAGCTTCATGGAGATGGCTTTGGGAGCCAAATAGAAGGTTGGAGGAAAGGTTACGGGCTGTGCCCTTAACTTGGGAGAGTTTGTCATGAGGGTCAACTTGTACGTCACGATCTCAGGATCTTATGACGTCGTGATCGGTATGGATTGGTTGGAATCGCATGAGGCGATACTCAACTGTAAGAAGAAATGGTTGAGCTTGGTTGATGACGAAGGACAGAGACGTGTGATTGTAGGATGGAACCAGGGAGTTTCCCTATGGTTCGTCTCTTCCTTACAGTTACGGAAGAGTATGCGCAAGGGGTGCAAACTTTATGCAATCCTCACGATAAATGAGAAGGGAGTAGCGGAAGGTCTAGAACACCTTCCGGTGGTGAAGGAGTTTGCAGACGCATTTACAGAGGAGTTGCCTGGGATGTCGCCGGAAAGGGAACTGGATTTTACCATAGACCTAAAACCGGGGACCGAACCGATAACAAGAACGCCTTATCGGATGTCGACCCCGGAGTTGCAAGAGTTGAAAATGAAACTGAAGGAGTTGTGGGACCTGGGACCGATACGTCCTAGTGTATCACCGTGGGGTGCACTAGTTATTTTCATACGAAAGAAGGATGGATCATGGAGGCTTTGCATTGACTATCGTCAATTGAACAAGGCTACGATCAAGAATCAGTATCCCTTACCAAGAATTGATGATCTTTTCGATCAAATGAAGGGAGTGACGGTCTTCTCCAAGATCGATTTGTGATCAGGGTATCACCAGTTACGGATCAAGGAGGATGATGTCCCTAAGACCGCCTTTAAGACAAGATTTGGACATTACGAGTTTACTGTTTTACCATTTGGACTGACAAACGCCCTAGGGGTATTCATGAGTTTGATGAACGGGATGTCCCGCGAGTACTTGGACAAGTTCGTCCAAGTATTCATTGACGATATTTTGATCTACTCTCGGATGATGGAGGAGCATGACGAGCACTTGCGCTTGGTACTACAATGTTTACGAGAACACAAATTGTATGGGAAGTTGTCCAAATTCTCTTTTTACCAATCAAGGAGTCACTACTTAGGGAATGTCATCTCCAGCGAAGGTATCGTCGTGGATCCAGCCAAGGTTGAGGCTATTATGGAATGGCCTGCACCAACGAATGTCACAGAAGTGCGTAGTTTTATGGTTTTAGCAGGATACTATCGACGGTTTGTCGATGGATTTTTGAAGATAGCAAATCCGATCACGGAATTGCAGAAGAAAAACAAGAAGTTTGTCTGGACGGAGAATTGTGCGGAAGCATTTCGGAGGCTTAAAGAGTTGTTGACAACAACGCCGATACTAAAGGTCCCTGACATGGACGCAGACTTCTTGGTATGCACTGACACATCCAAGGAAGGTTTAGGCGGAGTCTTGATGCAAGACGGACGAGTGATTGCTTACATTTCGAGGAAGCTGAGAAGGCATGAGGAGAACTATGCGACGCACGATTTGGAGTTATTAGCCATTATTTATGCCTTCAAGGTTTGGAGAAACTACCTTGTTGGATGAAAATTTGAATTAAGGACTGATCATTGTGGACTACAACACATTTTTACGCAAAGCGACCTGAACGTGCGACAACGACATTGGTCGGAATTTCTTAGCGAGTACGACTTCGAGATTACTTACATAAAGGGAACAGTGAACCGAGTGGCGGATGCCTTGAGTCAGAGGCCACGCATCTTTTCGGTGTTACCTCTTCAGACAGATCTACATGAATATATTCTCACTATACAACGTGATGATGATTGGTACAAAGAAGTCGAGGATTTTATTGGACAAAACACAATGATGGTACCGCGATATGAGGGATTTTCTTTCAATAGCGACAGGTTATTGAGGTTTAGAGGTCGGATTTATGTACCACCAAACGACGAGTTGAGGATGTTGATCCTAAGCGAGGCTCATAGAGTGGTTTACATGGCTCACCTAGGAGTCACGAAGATGAGGGAAAACCTTAAACCCTTATTCTTTTGGAAAGGAATGAAGGCCGACATAGTCAACTTTGTGGCTAGATGTCTAGAGTGTCAGCAGGTAAAGGCTGAACATAGACACTCGGCAGGATTACTTCAACCACATGCCATTCCAGAATCGAAATGGGAAGTTATTTCGATGGATTTTGTTGTTGGATTGCCACTGACGGCAAGAAGACATGACTCGATTTTTGTAGTAGTAGACACTCTGACGAAGAGTGCTCACTTTATTCCTGTGCGTACGACGTATCAGGCACCTGACATAGTGAGAGTTTTCATCAGTGAGATTGTGAGGCTGTATGGTGTGCCTAAGAAGATTATATCCAATCGAGGATCGGTGTTTACTGGACGAGTTTCCAAGAGGCCTTGGGAACTCAACTAAATTTTAGTACATATCACCCAGAGACTGACGAACAGACCGAACGAACGAACCAAACCTTGGAAGACATGTTGCGCATGTACGTGATGGACCAACAAATGCATTGGGATAAATTCTTGCCTCTAGTAGAGTTCGCTTAAAACAACAGTTACCAGAGCACCATTAAGATGGCGCCTTTTGAGCTCCTTTATGGGCGACCGTGTCAGACACCCTTGAGTTGGGATCGGCTTGAGGATAGGGTCCTGGTGGGACCAAAAGCAATCCAAGAAATGGAAGAGAAAATGAAAACCATAAGACAAAGGATTAAAGAAGCGCAGGATCGACAGATGAGTTACGTCGATGCGCACCGGGTCGACCGTAGTTACGAGGTCGGCGATCGAGTCTTCTTGCAGGTTAAACCGCATAAGATTTCGATCAAGCTGGGAAATGGAGATAAAATCTCTCTCCTAGGTTCGTGGGACCTTTCAAGATTGTGGAGAGAAAGGGACCCGTGGCCTATCGACTAGCCTTGCCTGATTCTTTGAGGCGTATGCACGATGTATTTCATGTATCTATTTTGGGACATTATATTAGTGATCCTACACATGTGATTGACATGAGTTCCTTGCAGGTATCATATGAGGGAGGGATCATGGTTGAGCTAGTCCACATCTTAGATCATCATGTTCGACAGTTACGATGTCGAACGGTAGATCAGGTCAAGGTCCAGTGGGACAGTTATAGTCCACACTCGACGACCTAGGAGGACGCATATGATATGCGCCAGCAGTTTCCATTTTTGCTTGATAGATAGACTTATGACACTGTGATACTTTTATTTCGGCATTTATACTGAGAAACTTCAGGATGAAGTTTAGAACAAGAGGGGGTGTATGTAACATCCCGCTCTGGCGCACTGAGAAAACTTATTATTTGAGGACACTTGCTCGCAAGTGATCTAGACTTTTCTGATGTTAAAACATTTATACTTGATTATGATGCGTTATGATAGATGACATGATGTTTTACTATTTGATGTAGAGAGGTGCTATTGACGCAGTTTTATTGAGTGAGCAGGGTTTTGGACCTTGATGATGCAGAGGAATCGGTGGAACCCCTTGGACTCCGGATTGAGTCAGGGAGTGTGCTAATTGGGTTGATTTATTTACTGTGATATTTCATTGATTTGATGATTGACATGTTCTGACACGATTGTTGATGATGCAGGATGACGATAGCTTGCCGACCAAACTCACATATGGAGTAAAGGGGCCACACACGATTTCCAGAGAGGTTGAGGGAGAGGTGTGGACAGCAGGCCTGCCACATCCTACTAGCACTCCTGCCGTGGCTCAAACTGTAGGTTAATGATTACCTAGTTCGAGAGGATCCACGATGCAGTGAGGGCAGACTGCGAAAATCGCTCACGATGATTCTAAGGGGTGCACAATAAGGTGGGGGAATTATTCCTTAGAGCCCTTAGTCTCCCACAAGTTCACCTAGTAGAGTGTTGACTCCAGGGGGTTATTAGCGTAACGTTATGCTGTCGGATTTGGACTTGACTGTTTGCTTGTGAGGAGTTGGGATTTTCCATCTCTGTTAGGAGTGGTAGCTCAGCCTTGCGAGGCGAGTTGGGAAGATAGATCTACCATCTGGACTGTGTGAGGTCCCTTTGCGGCTCGGGGGGCTAAGGGGGAAGCAGAGTACCCCTATTGATTGGCTGGGAGGTATCGATGTAGTCTCGACGGTCGACGAGCAGGAGTGAGACGGAGCGCGCGGATGACACTCGGGGACGACAATAAGGCAACAATATGATCTTTATTTAGTAGGATAGAATGCATTTTGACTTATGCTGGGATTGGAATAACGGTTGTAAATGGACTGAATGGCATGTTTTATTTAATTACACGGTGTCATTATAATTTGTGTGCTGGAAATGAAAAATAGAGGTGATAAAAATGAAAGGAGACATGGGTATCCCTGGCCGTATTTTCATTTTCTCTTGGTCTGTGACCCTCGTATTTTAAGTTATTGAAAGGCCAGCAAGCAATCCTTGTCTGTGTCATTTTTTGTGGGGTTGGGGGTTTTACATCCTTTACCTGTAAAATCAGGAGAATGATCAAATTCCTTTGCCTCTGTTTCCCTTGCAATCCAAGTATCGAGTCATGGCTGCATCAACACTTCCTCGCATTCTGGGACTACAGGTTCCCTTGCCTAACCTTAGGACCGCTCATAGACACAGGCCACCTTAAATTGATGAACCAAACCTAGCCAGATTTCCTTACTTTTATTCTCCCTTCTGGTTAAATCTTTCCCTGAACCCCCAACAGACTGCAACTCTATGTAAACCTTGCCTGGTGTGAGTGCTTCTGAAATCTCTAAGGTAGCGACCCCAAGAATCGGAGTCGAATGTTCAAATCTGGTTAGTTTTTGAAGTTCCTTGTCTTTAATGAGGGTTGCTTAGCCATTCCTGTAGCGCGTCTTCTCTCCATCAGTTCCTTTGTTTTCTTTTGCTCCTTCTCCTTACTTGCAGGGTAATACCTCTTTCATTATGGCCAGTCAATCTGTCAGTGAATCTCATGCGGTGGTTACCTACAATGCCAACATCTGTTGTTATTTCTCTATGTAATCCTTAGTTGGATAGGATGCACGCATGCATCACCCAAGGGATTGAGATTCGACCTCGTGCCCCTCGATCCACTTCCCTATGAAGTTAATACATCCTCTGAGTGCGTAAAATGAGCAGTCTAGTGCAGGCGTGAGAGATTGAAACCCTACAACCGTCTCTACAGTTTCCCTTACTTGTCAATTGAAGGATGGACCAAGTGCGATCCCGGAGCTAATGCTCGTCTAGTTTAGTCTTGAACCCTTCCCATCCTTGACTTAAAAGGAGGTCCTTGCCGAGTGATTGTGCCCAATTTGTTTCCCTTTTTTTTTCTCCAGCGACTTGATAGAGGGGGTGATTGCATGTATCCGTGCGGATAACTTATTACCTTGGGAATCCTTACAAAAAAACCCTTTCCTCATCTTCCCAGTCGTATTCCCAGATCGCTTTAGGTGGCAGCGTTGACATTCCCGGTTTCCTTACTCGGATGTTCTGAACCGTTTCAGGAGAGATTGAGGGGAGAAGTCAAGGTTATTTATTCCTCTTAATACCGGGAACATTGGGTAATGCCTGTTGATTAGACTGATGTTTTCCTTCGACATATTTAATAGCCAGTGTGGCCCTCCTGCTGAGTATGGCAGAATTTTCCGGTGGGGCGCCAGCTTGGGTAGCGCCTTAGACAGTGGGAGTAATGCCTCTAACCTAGTCTGGCCTGTACAACCAGACAACCAACTGCTAGGGTTTTTCCTTGCTGCAAGGGCCTCGTCTCATCCCTGCCGACCTTCTTAAATTTAGTGACAGCTGGTGTTTTTTGTATCGTTTATTGCGGCTAGATGCCACGCTAATGTATTGTGCTTCAAGGATTTAATGACAGCGTTCTGCGTAAATTTAGTCAAGGTTGGATTATGTGTTAACTGGTAGATCTTGTGTAGTTTAGGATAGAATTAAATGGCAAGCGGCGGTTTATTGTGCCTCAGTCACTACGTATCAACATTTTATCATTGGGATAAATGTATGGTTTAATGATTAAAAGGCTAGCCATGATGGTGAATTTAGTCATTTTTAATTACAAGCTTTTGTAATATCAATGTAAGGATGTCAACACTTATGGTAATTTATTGTAGATTAGTTATCCAGTTGCAAGGCTCTTACCATAAAAGTCAGGATGTTATCCTTTATGGTAACATCCTTGCAATTTAGTTAATTTATTTGTAAGAATTTTATAATATGAATGTAAGTATGTGATTAATTAGGGTAATGACATTGCAGTTTTGTTTATTTTATTGCAAGGCTCTTACAAAATAAAATGTAATAAGGTTATTCTCATGGGTAAGGAGTAATGCTACTTAAATGCCATTTTACTGTTGTTTATTGCAAGGTTATTATATTATCAGAATATTGATTTGTTATGATAAGTTAACACAATTTACTACGTGGGTGACATACCAAAAGTACTATTATTGTTATTTTCTTGGTAAGTTATCTTAAAAACAAAACGTGAGATTGTTAATGTTATGGCAAGGGTATTACACATTTACTGAAATTGATGACACCTTAGAGGTAATGGATCATTATTTTATATGCAAGGTTATGGTACAAGGTAATGTTGTTATTAATTTATGGTATGAATTGAAATTGTAGAATTGTCAAACATATAAAATGTAAGGTTGAACCTAGTACATTCAGTTGTTATGATTAGTTATTTGGGAAATTGCAATTAGTTGGAATTATGTTATGTTTAAGACACTCGTCGGTCAATGAAATTTAAGTGGAGTAATTGGATTGTGATCAATCATAGTTGAGTCTTAGACAATGCCTTGTCTTAAATTGGGTTGGTCATTGTCTGAGTCCCTTGTTTTGCGCCTTCCGTAGAGGTCACGGTTGTTCATTTAATTATTGTTGTGCTAGGTCTTAATCATTTAATCACTTGGTCTGTCGTGTTGGGAGGGATGTAGACACCTCCATGTTCTTCAGAACAGTCGCCAACCCTGAGACCTTAAATGGTTAAAATCGATGGGAACTTGGGCTTGAGCGTTGCTTATGTGTCTTGGAGGTCCTAACCACTGCAAGGTAGGATGGATGGGTGGTCAGTCATTTTATGGATGAATGATTGTGGTTCCTCGCTTGCAGATACTTGATGTATGTCTGAGGTTGTCATGTTGTGTTGTCATTATATGTGTCATGTTCATCATCAGGTGGCGATGCAGAGTCGGATGTAATTATTACCCTGGTACATGCGCGCACACACCAAAAAAAAAAATAAAAAAAATTGCACTTCTCAAGAGGTTGGTCGTCGTGACAAACGGGAGGTTCGTTACAGGAAATATCAGGATATATATGAATCAAATACAAAAGGTTATCAAATAAATAACTAACGGTACAAAGTGGAATCTACTTTGGGTGTACTAAAGGTGGCAACAAGTTTGAATCTAGACTAGAAGGGATATGGGTTTGGTTTACAATATTCAATGTGAAAGCAATGAAGAATGTCACATGCCTACTTAGATTGGGAAAGGGAAATTCCTTCCTTGGTTTCCAATACTTAAAGATATCCATTTTAGTATACCAATCATGAGGATCTTTCTTAAGACCATAGAGAGATTTCTTAAGGAAAAAATCAAGGTCAGGGTCATTATGAACATAACCAAGAGGTTTTTCCATGTAAATTTCTTCTTGCAGATCCTGTAAAGAACCTCCTCGTTATGAGGACGAACCTCTTATAGCAAGTAAAAAAAAAATTGTTTTGTGTGTGCACATGTGTACAAGGGTAATAAACACATTTGACTCTTTGTTGCCACCCGACGACGAACAAGACACATACAACGACGAACACAACATGACGACCTAAGACGCACATCAAGTATCTGCAAGCAATGAACAACAATAAATAAACAATAAATAAGACTGACTACCTGCCCTTCCTATCCTACAATGGTTAGGACCTCTAGGACACATAAGCAATGCTCAAGCCCAGGTTCCCATCGATTTTAACCATTTAAGATCTTAGGGCTGGCGACTGTTATGAGGAACATGGAGGTGTCTACACCCCGCCCAACACAAGCAGACCAAGCCTTCTAAGCTAATGTCAATAACATAACCATCAAGATCGCAAACAACAAGGTTATCTACATTAAGGAATTTTATGATAGTGCATCATTATTAACTCATTAAATTACTCACTACTATTACAGTATTGCATGGGAGGTTTATTTTTAATCAAATTACAAGACAATGACAAATCATAAATCATGTAAGGTATTTAACACAGTCTAATCCGACCTCCATTACGAGCCCGACTTTGCATGCCTAAAGTGCATAATGACATCAAGGTATAATCTAATTTAGCCTTAAATCTAGTTCATTTGCGCAATTTTAATTTATAAATGTACTCATAGTTCCATCTCTATCAATTTGCCTTAAATTAGTTTATAAGTATTCTATTTCTAAAATCATGATCTAATAATCATGTAGTTAGATATATATAGCCATACATCAAGAATAGATTATTCACCTCTTGACAATCCTTACTCTAAATTCCTCATCCCACATATAATAAAGGTAATAATATTTGGTATCAATATTATTATTAATTAAAAAGGCCTCTCATTACTTTAAAAATTAATAAACATAAAAATCTTAAACCATACAAGACTTTAAACATAAAAATCATAAAAATATAAAACCATTCATGACCTTGGTATTATTATTATGATTAACTAAAAAGGCACCTCATTACTTTGAACATAATAATCATAAAATCTTAAACCATACATTACGTTAAACATATTATCATAAAAATATAATACCATTCATGACCATATATGGATATCTAATAAAGGTTCTACAATATTCATACCCTCCAACCACTCTGAATAATACAACTCTACACTATGATACATCAATTTTATAAACTTACTAGAATTAATGCAATGGACGATTAGTGTCGGCCATGCAAAACAAATTACAAGGCATGGCTAAATATAAAAGACAGTTTCCTTATCCATTATGCATCACAAAATCAAGCATTACTAAATCAACTGACCGCTGATTTAAAGCGATACAGAATTAGGGCAGTACTAAATTTAAACAGCTTGTTTGTATTAAAGCATGGAAGAATTTAAGCATTTACTGAGTAATTTAGGAAATCGAGTAAAAATTATATTTTTATCCTTCCTCTAAAATGTCAGAGAACAACCACCGCTGGATTGTAAGGAAATCATAAATTCATACTGCAGGCAAATTAGAATTTACAATGAAACATTGATTGGAAGGTAATGATATGTTATTTTAAGATTTAATCTTTGGTTTGGGTTCTCTTTTGTGTGTATAAATAACAGAGTCAGACATCCATCCAACAATTAATTAAAATAAAAGGGTTGTTGGCCACTGTCCTGTAGTCAGGTTTAGAATAGGTGACTGTAGTTAAGGGAGTGTTGTTTAAAAAGAAAGTCATCATGCAAATAGAAGGAAATCATATCTCTCTATTTGACGCAACTAAATGCTATTATCCCTACTAACCCATCAATAAGAATCATTGCCAGAATATCAAAGAGCGGTCAGAATTATGGTATCATTTAACTCATCAACAGGTGAAGGCGGGGAAAGTCACAGTAATCAAGGAGGCAATTCGAAAACTTGAACAACGAGCGTTGTCATCCCTGAGGCATCTTGTGGTTCTTTTTTTCAGGTGGTGACAGGGAGGACTGACTTCCACGTGCATTTAAAATATGACAGGATCCCTACAGGACTAATTCACTGCTCATAAGAACATTTCCCTCACCGTTGGACAATCTACGCCTATCCCTGGTGAGGAGGTCACGGTCATCTACCAGTTTAAATGAAAACGCAGTCGACACCGCCATCCCTGTGATGAATTTCGCGTGGGTAAAATTTGAAATTCGCACCCAACAAGGATTATGATATTAAGTTTGGGCTTTTAAGCCAAACTTCAATCCAGTTCGCAGGTCATCGAACATCTGAGGCCAATCCATTAAAACCACAAGCAGATAGAGAGACTACCCATTGAGCACCAAGGAGGGATCCCATAAGAGGCCAAAATCATGCACTACATGCCTCAGGAATAGACAGTCAGCAAGGGTGGAATGCAGGATAACAAGGACCGTAAGTTTGACAAAGTAGTAAAAGAACCAAAATTACAGTCTTGGCAAGGCGCAAATTATCAATGTCAGAGGAAGGACAAGGTCAACGCTATCATCTGAAACAGGAGGTTCAAAGGTGAAGGAGAAAAGACAGTCAGTGATTACACAACAAAAATCCAGAAACAAATTGCCAGCAAAAACTTTACACAATGAATCTTCGCCATTTAAGGGATGGGGTGCAAGGCTAGAGTTTACACAAAAAATTTCACACCGTAAAGTTACCAATTACACAATAGAATTTGCATTGTAAAAATTTACATAGCAAGAATATTTCACAATCAAAATTCACCAGTGAAATGAGGAAGGTGCAAGGCTAGAGTTTACTCAAAAAAATTTACACAGTAAAATTTTTACAGCAATGGTAAATACACAAAAATTTCGCCGTAGTAAGTAAATAAAGAAAAACCATTCAATCCAATGAGATCCAACACAGATCGAAGTTAAATATTCTTTCATCCGGATTACCCAACACACATGCAGATCTAAATCATAAATCCTAATGCATTCTACTTCTACAAAATAAAAGAGCATACCATTGCCTGATTGCCCGCCTCAAATGACGTCAGCGCGCTCCGTGCCGCTTCCGCTCGTCGACCGTCAAGACTACACCAGTACCTCCCAGCCAATGCTAGGGGTACTCTACTTTCCCCTTAGCCCCTCGAGTGGAAAAGGGGCCACACACTATCCAGATGGTACGTCTAGCTCCCAACTCGCCTCGCAAGGCCGAGCTATCACTCCTCTCCGAGCTGGGAAATCCCAACTCCCCACAAGTAAATCAGTCAAGTCACTAATCCGGTAGCGTAACGTTACGCTAACAACCGATCCCCTTCTTCCTCCTTCCTCTCTTTTATAGAGTTTTAGAACTTCCAATCTTTCCCTAAATCTCATTTAATTTAAGTTTTAAATAAAAATCTTCTAAAATTTCTCCTTTGTACAAGTGTCATTCATCCTCCACATTCCTCCAATAATTATTTTCTTTAGTTTATTAAATTGTCTTATTTCCCTCACCCACCTAGAGTTACTCCTAAATTTACTCCTAGGTGTCCCTGGATTCCCTTACAGGTTTTAAAGACTTTCCCTAAAATGAAGTTGCTAATTTAGTTCAATTTAGAAGGTTCTTAATTGTAGATTCTTTACTAAGTTGACCTCTCGCTTTTTACCAAACGTTCCCCTCTTTCCCTTTTTATGTTACCTCCATCCCCTAGTTTCCTAAATTTTATAATTCCCCTTTTTCCCCTTTTTATTAAAGCTAAAAACGGTAGTTCAAATTTAACCCCTTTTCCCTTTTATTATTAATTCAACATCTTTTAAAACTATCAAAAGTAAAAAAATAATTAATTTCTTCTTTATATATATATATATATATATATATATTATCCACCGATTTTATTTAATTTCCTACTCTCTTCATTTTACCCCAAAATTTATGAAGACCAAATTATTACGTAAGGTGTTTTTATTTTAAATTTTATTATTATAATTTTATGTAGATATTTTCTCAAGGGTAGACAAAATCTTACCCCTAGCGAAGCTCTTAGACTTAGGACTTAGATTTTGAACTGGGGGACATTTAATTAGGGGAGTTGTTTTAAAATTTCTTAAGGTGTTGATTGTCTTAGGGCCATCTAGGTTCGTTCCTTTATCATCACCATCGTGACGTTCCCTTCAGGATGCATTACGTGCTCCAAGGGTGCCACTCGCCTCTTTTGTTTCTTTGCGCGATGTGCCCTTCAGGACGCACTACGTGCTCCAAGGGTGCCACTCGCCTCTTGAATGATTGGTAGACATAAATAACCCCTGGAGTCAACACTCCGCCAGGTGAACTTGTGGGAGACTAAGTGCTTCTAAGGAATAAGGCCCTTGCCTTATTGTGCGCCCCTTAGAATCATCATGAGCGACTGTCGCAGTCTACCCTCACGGCATCATGGGTCCCCTCGAACTAGGTAATCGTTAACCTATAGTTCGAGCCACGACCAGAGTGCTAGTAGGCTGTGGCAGGGCTGCTGTCCACACCTCTCCCTCAACCTCTCTAGTAGTCGTGTGTGGCCCCTTTACTCCATATGTGAGTCTGGTCGGCAAGCTATCGTCAGCCTGCATCATCAACAAATCATGTCAGAACATGTCCACATCATATCATCTAATCAAATTTATTAATATCACAGTAAATCAATCAAACCCAAATAGCACAGTCCCTGACTTGATCAAGAGTCCAAGGGGTTCCTTCGATGCCTCTGCATCCTCAAGGTCCAAAACCCTGCACACTCAGTAAAACTGAGTCAATAGCAGATGTCTATGTCAATGTAGTAAAACAACATGTCATCTACCCATGACGCATCATAATCAAAGTCAAATGTTTTAATATCATGATAATCTGGATCACTTGCGAGCAAGTGTCCTCAAAGAATAAGTTCGCTCAGTGTGCCAAAGCGGGATGTTACATACACCCTGTCTTGGTCTAAACTTTGTCCCAAAGTTTCATAGTATAAATGCCGAAATAAGTGTATCATAGTATCATATGTCTATCTATCAAACAAAAATGGAAACGGTTGGCGCTTATCATATGTATCCTCCGAGGTCGCCAAGTGTGGACTATAATTGTCCCATTGGACCTTGACCTGATCTACCATTCGATGTCATAACTATCGAACACAGTGATCTAAGATGCGGACCGGCTCAGCTGTGAGCGCTCCCTCATCCGATACCTGCAAAAAACTCATGTCAAATACATGTGTAGGATCACTAATATAATGTCTCAAAACAGATACATAAAAAACATCGTGCATACGCCTCAAGGAATCAGGCAAGGCTAGTCTATAGGCCACGGTCCCCTTTCTCTGCACAATCTCGAAAGGTCCCACGAACCTAGGGGAGAGTTTAGCTCCCTTCCCAAACTTGATCGAACTCTTATGTGGTTTAACCTGCAAGAAGACTCGATCACCGACCTCGTAACTATGGTCGACACGGTGCGCATTGGCATAACTCTTCTGTCGATCCTGTGCTTCTTTAATCCTTTGTCTTATTGTTTGCATTTGTTCTTCCATTTCTTGGATCACTTCTGGTCCCACCAGTACTCTATCCTCAAGCCGATCCCAACTCAAGGGTGTCTGACACAGTCACCCGTAAAGAAACTCGAAAGGTGCCATCTTAATGGTGCTCTGGTAACTGTTGTTGTAAGCGAACTCTACTAGAGGCAAGAATTGCTCCCAATGCTTTTGTTGGTCCATCACGTACATGTGCAACATGTCTTCCAAGGTTTGGTTCGTTCGTTCGGTCTGACCATCAGTCTCCGGGTGATACACAGTACTAAAGTTAAGTTGGGTTCCCAAGTCCTCTTGGAAACTCATCCAAAATCGTCCAGTAAACACCAATCCTCGATCGGATATAATCTTCTTAGGCACGCCATGCAGCCTCACAATCTCACTGATGAAAACTCTAGCTATGTCAGGTGCCTGATACGTCATACGCACAAGAATAAAGTGAGAACTCTTCGTTAGAGTGTCTACTACTACAAAAATTGAGTCATGTCTCCTTGCCATCAGTGGCAATCCAACAATAAAATCCATCGAAATAACCTCCCATTTCGATTCTAGAATGACATGTGGTTGAATTAATCCTGGTGGGTGTCTACGTTCATCATTTACCTGCTGACACTCTAGACATCTGGCCACATAGTTGACTATGTCGGCCTTCATTCCCTTCTAGAAGAATAATGGTTTAAGGTCTGCCCTCATCTTCGTGACTCTCGGGTGAGCCATGTAAACTGCTCTATGAGCCTCGCTCAGGATCAACATCCTCAACTCGTCGTTTGGAGGTATGTAAATATGAATTTTAAACCTCAATAAACCATCGCTATCAAATGAAAATCCCTCATATCATGGTACCATCATTGTGTTTTGTTCGATAAAACCCTCGACCTCCTTGTACCAGTCATCATCACGTTGTAAAGTGAGAATCTTCTCACGTAGATTCGTCTGAAGAGGCAACACTGAAAACATGCATGGCCTCCAACTCAAATCATCTGCCACTCGGTTTACTGTTCAAAGTCGTACTCGCTAAGCAATTCCGACCAACGTCGTTGTCACACGTTCAGGGCGCTTTGCGTAAAAATGTGTTGTAGTCCACAATGATCAGTCTTTAGTTCAAATTTTCGTCCAACAAGGTAGTGTCTCCAAACCTTCAAGGCATATACGATGGATAATAACTCCAAATTGTGCATTGCGTAGTTCTCCTCATGCCTTCTCAGTTTCCTCGAAATGTAAGCAATCACTCGTCCATCTTGCATCAAGACTCCACCTAAGCCTTCCTTTGATGCGTCTGTGCATACCAAGAAGTCCACATCCATGTCAGGGACTTTTAGTATCAGCGTTGTCGTCAACAACTCCTTAAGCCTCCGAAATGCTTCCGCGCATTTCTTGGTCCACACAAACTTCTTGTTTTTCTTCTGCAATTCCGTGACCGGATTTGCTATCTTCGAAAATCCCTCGACAAACCGTCGATAGTATCCTGCTAAACCCATAAAGCTATGCACTTCTGTGACATTCGTCGGAGCAGGCCATTCCATAATAGCCTTGGCCTTGGCTAGATCTAGGGCGATGCCTTCGCTAGAGATGAAATTCCCTAAGTAGTGAATCCTTGATTGGTAAAAAGAGCATTTGGACAACTTCCCATACAATTTGTGCTCTCGCAGACACTGTAGCACCAAGCGAAAGTGCTTGTCTTTCTCCTCTATCATCCAAGATTAGATCAAAATATCGTCAATGAACACTTGGACGAACTTGTCCAAGTACTCGCAGAACACCCCGTTCATCAAACTCATAAATACCCCTGGGGCGTTTGTCAGTCCAAATGGTAAAACAATAAACTCGTAATGTCCAAACCTCATCTTAAAGGCAGTCTTAGGGACGTCATCATCCTTGATCCGTAACTGGTGATACCCTGATCGCAAATCGATCTTGGAGAACACTGTCACACCCTTCATTTGATCGAACAGGTCCTCAATTCTCAGCAATGGATACTGATTCTTGATCCTGGCCTTGTTTAGTTGACGGTAGTTAATGCAAAGCCTCCACGATCCATCCTTCTTTCGTATGAAAATAATAGGTGCACCCCACGGTGACGCACTAGGACGTATCAGTCCCAGGTCCAGCAACTCCTTCAGTTGCATTTTCAACTCTTGTAACTTCGGGGTCGACATATGATAAGGTGTTCTTGCTATCGATTCAGTCCCCAGTTTTAGGTCTATGGTAAACTCCAAATCTCTCTCTAGAAGCATCCCAGGTAACTCCTCTGGAAATACATCCTCAAACTCTCTCACCAACAGAAGGTGTTCTAGAACTTTCGCTACTCCCTTCTCGTTTAACGCAAGGATCGCATAAAGCTTGCACCCCTTGCATAGACTCTTCCATAGCTGTAAGGAAGAGATGAAACTCATGGAAACTCCCTGGTTTCGTCCTACAATCACATGTCTCTGCCCCTCATCGTCGACCAAGCTCAACTGTTTTGTCTTACAGTTGAGTATCGCCTCATGCGATTCCAACCAATCCATACCAATCACGACATCATAAGATCCTAGGATCGTGATGTATAGGTTGGCCCTTATGAAAAACTCTCCCAGGTTAAGGGCACAACACGTAACCTTTCCTCCAAGCTTCTGTTTGGCTTCTGAACCCATCTCTACGAAGCTAAACTCGTCTTGTTCGAATGCCTTTACCTTAATACTTTTTAGCACTACACCAGAAATGAAACTCTCGGTAGCACTGGGATATATAAAAATAATAAGGGTCTGGTTAGCGACGGTACCTATCGTCTCGAGCACAGTTGACTGATGCTTTTCCTGGTGGTTATTCACTGCTACATGAATCTAATGGGCCTTGCCCATATCTCCCACGGTAGTGGGTCCATCTAATCCAGACGCTCGAGTCCTCTCCACAGGACAGTCGCATTGGTAGTGTAGCTCCCCACACGTCCAACACCCCTTCTTCAGCCCAGTACTCCTAGTACCTGAAGTAGAAGATGACGGTCCACCAGCCTAGAACCCTGGTCTATTCTTCTGAACAAGTCTAAACTACTGCTGCTGCAGGCGACGCTGCTACTGATGCAGTGGTCCCTGATAAGGTGTTCGCTGCTGAGGTGGATGTCACCGGGGTGTAGTGAAAGTGGATCCCCTCTGGAAGCCACGATATCACAGCATATGTCTCGCTGGTGTCTGGTGCTGCTGTCTTCCAGATGGAACCTACCCTGCTGGTCTCACTAGAGTCATGGTCTGACCCCCACTGATAAACTCCTCCTCTTCTATGAGGGCCTTCTGGATGGCATCGTTCAAGGTTTGAGGCATCAAAATCCTAACCTTTGCACACAGGCTATCGTTAAGGCCGAATATGAGCCTGTTGACCTTAAGTTTCTCGGAGTTAAGGTGCGGAGCGTACCAGAGCAGCTCCATAAAATGTACCTCATACTCGGGCACCGTACGACCTCCCTGTCGTAAGGCATTGGACTCAATGAACTGACACTCAATGAATTCCTCTGAAAGATACCTTTCTCGGAACCATTCCTCGAACAGTTCCCATGACATGTCTTCGACTGCCATGTTCAGTTGCGGTAGGAGTGTCTTCCACCATAGAAGAGCGCTCCCTTTCAGTTGAAAGACCTCCATGCGGACCTTCATGTTGGAGGTATAATCGCGAAGTGTGAAGCACATTGCCATGTTCTCCAACCATGCCTCAGCAGCTGAGCCATCTGGGGCACCAAAGAACTCAAGAAATTTGACCTTCTCAAGTTCACGGTGAATGCTACCAATACCAATCAGAGCGCACGGTGGAACCTCAGCAGGTGTCGGCGCCCTAGCCTCACCTCTGTCCAAATGGATGATCAGTGCCTTGGACATGCACTAAAAGGATCTCATCATTTCGATTACATCACCAACTTCTATCTGCTCCTGCCCGAGAACTTGCTCGTCTCCTTGGGGATTAGACCCCTTAGGCATGGATGCTATTGGGGGCGTCATGCCTCCTCCCCTAGAACCCCATCATCTACCTCCCTGGTGTCCTCTAACCATGATTACCTACACGCACACAATTAGCTCGATTAGCAACAGTATAATCAAATCATGTCAATGAAAGCCGTAGCGATCCCAAGTCGCGGGTTGAACCCACTCTGATACCATATGTAAAGAACCTCCTCGTTACGATGACGAACCTTTTATAGAAAGTACATTTTGTTTTGTTTTGTGTGTGCGTGTGTGTACAAGGGTAATAAACACATTCGACTCTGCGTCGCCACCCGATGACGAACAAGACGCATACAACGATGAACACAACATGACAACCTAAGACGCACATCAAGTATCTGCAAGCAATGAATGACAATAAATTGACAATAAATAAGAATGAATACCTGCCCATCCTATCCTGCAATGGTTAGGACCTCCAGGACACATAAGCAATGCTCAAGCCCAGGTTCCCATCGATTTTAACCATTTAAGGTCTCAGGGCTGGCGACTGTTCTGAGGAACATGGAGGTGTCTACACCCTGCCCGACACAAGCAGACCAAGCCTTCTAATCTAATGACAATAACATAACCATCAAGATCGCAAACAACAAGGTTATCTACATTAAGGCATTTTACGATAGTGCATCATTATTAACTCATTAAATTACTCACTACTATTATAGTATTGCATGGGAGGTGTATTTTTAATCAAATTACAAGACAATGACAAATCATAAAGCATGTAAGGTATTTAACATAGTCTAATCTGACCTCCATTATGAGCCCGACTTCGCATGCCTAAAGTGCATAATGACATCAAGGTATAATCTAATTTAGCCTTAAATCCAGTTCATTTGCGCAATTTTAATTTATAAATGTCCTCATAGTTCCATCTCTATCAATTTTCCTTAAATTAGTTTATAAGTATTCTATTTCTAAAATCATGATCTAATAATCATGTAGTTAGATATATATTACCATACATCAAGAATAGATTATTCACCTCTTGACAATCCTTACTCTAAATTCCTCATCCCACACATAATAAAGGCAATAATATTTGGTATTAATATTATTATTAATTAAAAAGGCCTCTCATTACTTTAAAAATTAATAAACATAAAAATCTTAAACCATACAAGACTTTAAACATAATAATCATAAAAATATAAAACCATTCATGACCTTGGTATTATTATTATGATTAATTAAAAAGGCACCTCATTACTTTTAACATAATAATCATAAAATATTAAACCATACATGACGTTAAACATATTATCATAAAAATATAAAACCATTCATGACCATATATGGATATCTAATAAAGGTTCTACAATATTCATACCCTCCAACCACTCTGAATAATACAACTCTACACTATGATAGACAAATTTTATAAACATACCAGAAGACAGTTTCCTTATCCATTACGCATCACAAAATCAAGCGTTACTAAATCAACTGACCGCTAATTTAAAGCGATACAGAATTAGCACAGTACTAAATTTAAATAGCTCGTTTGTATTAAAGCACGGCGGAATTTAAGCATTTACTGAGTAATTTAGGCAATCGAGTAAAAATTATATTTTTATCCTTCCTCTAAACTGTCAGAGAACAACCACCGCTGGAATGTAAGGAAATCATAAATTCATACTACAGGCAAATTAGAATTTACAATGAAACATTGACTGGAAGGTAATGATATGTTATTTTAAGATTTAATCTTTAGTTTGGGTTCTCTTTTGTGTGTATAAATAACAGAGTCAGACATCCATCCAGCAATTAATTAAAATAAAAAGGGTTGTTGTCCACTATCCTGCAGTTAGGTTTAAAATAGGTGACTGTAGTTAAGGGAGTGTCGTTTAAAAAGAAAGTCATCATGCAAATAGAAGGAAATCATATCTCTCTATTCAACGCAACTAAATGTTATTATCCCTGTTAACCCATCAATAAGAATCATTGCCAAAATATCATAGGGCGGTTAGAATTATGGAATCAATTAACTCGCCGACAGGTGAAGGCAGGGAAAGTCGCAATCATCAAGGAGGCAATTCGAAAACTTGAACAATGAACGCTATCATCCCTGAGGCAGCTCGTGGTTCTTGTTTTCAGGTAGTGATAGGGAAGAGTGACTTCCACATGCATTTAAAATATGATAGGATCCCTACAGAACTAATTCACTGCTCATAAGAACATTTCCCTCACTGTTGGACAATCTACGCCTATCCCTGGTGGAGAGGTCATGGTCATCTACCGGTTTAAATGAAAACGCATTCGACACCGCCATCCCTGTGATGAATTTCACGTGGGTAAAATTCACATGTCGTGCCCAGCAAGGATTATGATATTAAGTTGGGGCTTTTAAGCCAAACTTCAATCCAGTTCGCAGGTCATCGAACATCTGAGGCCAAGCCATTACAACCACAAGCATCTAGAGCGACTACCCACCGAGCGCTAAGGAGGGATCCCATAAGAGGCCAAAATCATGCACTACGTGCCTCAGGAATAGACAATCAGCAAGGGTGGAACGTAGGATAACAAGGATCGTAAGTTTGATAGAGTAGTAAAAGAACCACAATTATAGTCCCGACAAGGCATAAATTATCATTGTCGGAGGAAGGACAAGGTCAATGCTATCATCTGAAACAGGAGGCTCAAAGGTGAAGGAGAAAAGATAGTCAGTGATTACAAAATGAAAAGCCAGAAACAAATTGCCAGCAAAAACTTTACGCAATGAATATTCACCATTTAAGGGACGGCGCGCAAGGCTAGAGTTTACACATAAAATTTCACACCGTAAAGTTACCAATTACATAGTAGAATTTGCACCGTAAAAATTTACACATCAAGAATATTTCACAATCAAAATTCGCTAGTGAAATGAGGAAGGCGCAAGGTTAGAGTTTACTCAAAAAAATTTACACAGGAAAATTTTTACAGCAATGGTAAATACACAAAAATTTCGCTGGAGTAAGTAAATAAATAAAAACCATTCAATCCAATGAGATCTAACACAGATCTAAGTTAAATATTCTTTCATCCGGATTACCCAACACACATGCAGATCTAAATCATAAATCCTAATGCATTCTACTTCTACAAAATAAAAGAGTGTACTGTTGCCTGATCACCCTTCTCAAATGACGTCTGCGCGCTCCGTGCCGCTCCCGCTCGCCGACCGTCGAGACTACACCGATACCTCCCAACCAATGCTAGGGGTACTCTGCTTCCCCCTTAGTCCATCGAGCCACAAAGGGGCCACACACTATCTAGATGGTGCGTCTAGCTCCCAGCTCGCCTCGCAAGGCCGAGCTACCACTCCTCTCCGAGATGGGAAATCCCAACTCCCCACAAGTAAATCAGTCAAGTCACTAATCTGGCAGCGTAACTTTACACTAATAGTCAATCCCCTTCTTCCTCCTCCTTCCTCTCTTTTATAGAGTTTTAGAACTTCCAATATTTCCCTAAATCTCATTTAATTTAAGTTTTAAATAAAAATCTTCTAAAATTTCTCCTTCGTACAAGTGTCATTCATCCCCCACATTCCTCTAATAAGTATTTTCTTTAATTTATTAAATTGTCTTATTTCCCTCACCCACCTAGAGTTACTCCTAAATTGACTCCTAGGTGTCCCTAGATTCCCTTACAGGTTTTAAAGACTTTCCCTAAAATGAAGTTGCTAATTTAGTTCAATTTAGAAGGTTCTTAATTGTAGATTCTTTACTAAGTTGACCTCTCGTTTTTTACCAAAAGTTCCCCTCTTTCCCTTTTTATGTTACCTCCATCCCCTAGTTTCCTAAATTTTATAATTCCCCTTTTTCCCCTTTTTATTAGAGATAAAAACAGTAGCTCAAATTTAACCCCTTTTCCGTTTTATTATTGATTCAACATCTTTTAAAACTATCAAAAGTAAAAAAATAATTAATTTCTTCTTTATATATATATATTTTTTATCCACCGATTTTATTTAATTTCTTACTCTCTTCATTTTACCCCAGAATTTATGAAGACCAAATTATTACGTAAGGGGCTTTTATTTTAAATTTTATTATAATAATTTTACATAGATATTTTCTCAAGGGTAGACAAAATCTTACCCCTAGTGAAGTTTTTAGACTTAGGACTTAGATTCTGAACTGGGCGACATTTAATTAGGGGAGTTGTTTTAAAATTTCTTAAGGTGTTGATTGTCTTAGGGCCATCTAGGTTCATTCATTTATCATCATCAACGCGACGTGCCCTTTAGGACGCACTACGTGCTCCAAGGGTGCCACTTGCCTCTTTTGTTTCTTTGTGTGACATACCCTTTAGGACGCACTACGTGCTCTAAGGGTTCCACTCGCCTCTTGACTGATTGGTAGACATCAATAACCCTGGAGTCAACACTCCGCTAGGTGAACTTGTGGGAGACTAAGGGATTATAAGGAATAAGGCCCCCGCCTTATTGCGCGCCCCTTAGAATCATCGTGAGCGACTGTCGCAATCTGCCCTCATGACATCGTGGGTACCCTTGAACTAGGTAATCATTAAACTATAGTTCGATCCACGGCGGGAATGCTAGTAGGTTGTGGCAGGGCTGTTGTCCACACCTCTCCCTCAACCTCTCTGGTAGTCTTGTGTGGCCCCTTTACTCCATATGTGAGTCTGGTCGACAAGCTATCGTGAGCCTGCATCATCAACAAATCATTTCAGAACATGTCCACATCATATCATCTAATCAAATGTATTAATATCACAGTAAATCAATCAAACCCCAATAGCACAGTCCCTGACTCTATCCAGAGTCCAAGGGGTTCCTTCGATGCCTCTGCATCCTCAAGGTCCAAAACCATGGACACTCAGTAAAACTGAGTCAATAGCACCTGTCTATGTCAATGTAGTAAAACAACATGTCATATACCCATGACGCATCATAATCAAAGTCAAATGTTTTAATATCATGATAATCCAGATCACTTGCAAGCAAGTGTCCTCAAAGAATAAGTTCGCTCAGTGCACCAGAGCGGGATGTTACAGATCCCCATGCAAGAAGGTGAATTTAACATCCATCTGATGGAACTCCCATTTATGTGAGGTAGAAATGGATAGAAAAAGGTAGATGGAATTCATTTTGGTTATCAAGGAAAGGGTTTCAATATGGTCAATTCCTTCAACTTGAGAAAATCGATTGGAAACTAACCAAGCCTTATGTATTTCAAGACTTCCATTTGATGCATACTTAGTTCTATACATCCATTTACATCTGACAAGTTTTCTTCCTTTTGGAAGATGTACAAGATCCCAAGTATCATTTTCCATTAAGTAATGATATTCTTCATTCATTTTTATGTCACAATCTAAATGGTTAGAAGATTTTGCAAATGTTTCTGGATCACAAGTCTTTGAAACTTGAGGAAAAAGAAAGGAGGCTCGTTAGAAATATGAACTTGTACAACTCTAATATGTAGGATCATTGACAAGAATTCTAGTTGCTTCATCTATTTATAGAACCATCTTGGAATCTAGGGTGTTGGTGAAAGTTCATGTTCAATGGACTCAAATTGAGGAAGGTGAGTATATGGAGGTGTATTTTCATCCTCATTGTCATCATCTAAAGAAGAAACTATAATAGTATCATTAATAGAAAATTTGGGAAGAGAATATGGAATAGATGTCGAAGACAGATTGTAGGTTAAAGATGGTAAAAATGCCAAAGTAAGCTCACATGCTGAGAAATTTTCATCAAACTTGACATATCTCCTAATAATAATTTAAATGGAATGAAGTTGAAGAAGTCTATAACCTTTGACATCTTTAAAATATCCAACAAAATAAACCTCTCACTTTTAGGCTATAATGATTTACTTTTATCATCAAGAATGTGATCCCATGCTTTCCTACCAAACAGATGGAAGTGGATTACATTTGGTTTAATTTTACTCTATTCTTCCTCTAGTGTTATATTTTTTAAATCCTTTGTGGGAGTAAAATTTACTATGCAATTTTCACAATTAATGTCTTCCACCCAAACATGAAGACTTAATCCCTTAGATTAGATCATACAATTTTCCATTTCTTTTAATGCGTGATTTTCTCTCAACAATACTATTTTTTTGTGGTGTATATGGAACACTATGTTGCATTTGAATTCCCTATGTAGTGAAGTAAGTTGTAAATTTTTTCTTAACATATTTACCTCCATTATTTTTTCTCAACATTTGTAGTTTGATGTCCATATTATTTTTATACAAGGACCTTATAGGCCAAAAACATATCAAAAAATTCACTCTTGAGTTTTGAGAAATAAACCCAAGTGAATTTAGATAAGTAATCAATGAAAGTTAAGAATTACTTGCACCCATAGAAATAAGGAGAAGAAAGAATACCACAAAAAACACTATGAACAAGCTGCAAGGGAGCTAAGGTGTGCCAAGAGGAATGTTTATCAAAATTGTCTCGATGATGTTTACGAGAACACAACCAAGACAAACACCATCTCTGCAAGAAACAAGAGGAACACCAATCATCATATTCTTATTACATAGTTGTTACAATGACTGATAGGTTAGATAAAAAATCCTCTCATGCCAAAATTTGTTCAAGTCATCGCTATGAGCAATAAAAACTTATGGAAAAGATGAGGAACCAAATTTGTCAAATTTGTACAACCCGGTAATATCTTCAACAATTCTAGTTGCTAGAACATGCTTAGGATCTTTTAAATCCTTGATTACAACTTGGTGAGGTGAAAAATCTATTGTTTTACCTTCACTTCATGAGTTATTTGATATACTGATAGAAGATTGCAAGAGAGACTTGGAACACATAATACATTCTTAAAATGACCATCATATATCTGAATTGTTTGAGACCCACACTAAGAGATCTATCATCACCAACAAATATTTGTTTGTTGTTACATTGATTAAGAGCATAAAAAATAACTTTATTCATATCCATATGATAAGATGCTCCAAAATCATTAAGCCAGTCATTAGAAGAAGAAGTAGATGTTGCATTGAAGGCAAAACCAAAAACAAAAAGTGCATGTCCATGAGAGGAAACAATGGAATAATAAGAATCAAGATTGATGTTTTTCTTATTCATTGTTGCTTCTAAGGAATCCATCATTTTAAAACATTTAGACTCTATATGAACATCTCACCCACAAAATTTGCAATTTTTGTTAATCTTCTTACTTTTTTATTTTGTTCCTTTGTCACCATTAGGAGTAGAAGCTGGGTAAGAGGGTTTGGGACCCTTGTTTTGCTTGTTGTTGTGAGGATGTTACTTATTTGGATGCTTGGATTTATCCTTCTATTCAACCACTCAGGCTTTGTTAGATGCAACCCTAGTGCTAATCACTCCAAGATGAAAGAACTTATGTTGCTCTCTAATAAGAGAATCACAAAAAGGCTCAAGAGAGGGTGCTATGTAGAATCCCTTAGAGCTTCTTTGGTGAGTGAAAAGTATATATATATATATATATATATATATATATATATATATATATATATCAATCATCCTTCATTTCTATTTTATAGTCTTTAAGTAAAAGTCTGAGTGTTTTGTACTTGGACATATAATATTCAATGCAAAAGAAATCATTGGGATTTAAAGAAATTAATTGATTTTCAAGCTGGTGAGATTGAATCTCATTGTGTTTACTAAATACAACTTCCATATTATCCCAAGTTTCATCTAGGTCATAAATTCCTTAAAGGTGAAACCATAAATCATTAGAGATGGACATTTTGATTAATCTACGTGCTTTTTCATTTTTATTGTTTCATTTGGATTTATTTGTGTCATTACTGGAGGATTTGTTTCCAAAAGTAATTTGATAAAGGCATTTAATTCATAGTAAATCCTCCATATGGTATTTTCATGAGAAGTAGTTAGTATTGGTAAGTAAAACATCACTTTGACTAGCCATACTAAAATATGAAGATAATATGGATTCAAAGTATGAAACTAGCTTTCTATATGGAAAGGTCTCAAAAAAATAGGCAATTAAAAAAAAAATTGAAAATGGGATTCATATATCAAAGTTATGCCCTTTTTAAGAAAGTCATAAAAGTTAACCTAGGTGCCATTTGGAAGGTAGAGGTTGATCCATGTGGTGATGGATACACAATGAGGTTGTTGAGTAAAAACAAATTCCCTTCCTTCCTAACTTTTCCTATTAGCTCATTTTTACGAATATGCTACTTATGAAGTGACATGTTTTTATAAAACAAGCGAGAATCACTTTTATAATGAACTTCTTTTATGATTGAAGTTACTTCAACACCACTGGAAACAAAAACAAATGAGATTTCAATTTATTTTTTTTCTGAAACTTAACAAGAAAGTGGGTTCTATTTCATAGAGTGCAAAACAAAAAGCATATGCATACTGAAATGGTAGCAAACTAAGAAGATAAATAGAAAAACCAAAATATTAACTAGGTAAAACAAAAATTTAGAGGTGCAATGAAACTTCATACCTCTGGATCTTACAAAAAGGTCATATCTTAGTCAAACAAAAACCTTTTTGGGTGAAACAAAAAGTGCTTCCAACTGAAAGCAATTCTCCAAATTCAATGAAATAGACCGCTTAACCTAGAAATGAATTAAAATAGTAGAACTTATAAATATTTGTATGCATGCAATGACACAGTTTTAGGATCTCAATCAACAACATGAGCAAGTCTTCATACATGCTTTGATACCATGTTCGACAAAATGGAGTATTTCCACACAGGACAAACACATTAAAAAATTGTTCACAAAACCAAATAAAATATCAGTACACCAATGTATTATGTTGTTAAAACACTTAAAGAGGGAAATAGTCCATGGCCCCAACCAACACGACCACTTGAGGTAATATATTAATGAAAAAGAAAATTTTGTACTTAGAAGGTTCTCACAGTTTATCTTTAGAAAATGACCATCCACACTCTTTAAATAGATATCATGGACCAATCGAGTGTTAATCCAATGATCAATATAGACGTTACTATCGAGGAGAATATGAAGCGTCGAATCACTTTATTTCTATAACATATTGTGACCGTTGGATTACATAACTACAAATGCATACTAAAGAAACACACTTTTACTTAAAGACACATTATACCAAGTTATTTTAAGTAACTCCTAAGTGTCTAAATATCATAACACCTAGTTTTCTTATTGTTTCCCTTTTGTTTTATGTTGTTGGAAACTCTGGCATTAGGGGTTTATTCTCTCTACTATTTCACAATGAGATTTTTTTTATGCAATGAATATTTAATGGATTTGTTTAATTTTATATGTGGATTTAAGTATTTGTTGGATTGGGACCACTTATTGCATTATATCCTAATCCATGTCATTGTTAATTTTTTTTTTAAACACTTTCATGATTCACGATGCACATAGCATAGTAAATATGCACCAATGGGTTTTTGGTAAAACGTACCATTTAGTGTCACATAATTTTTAAAAAGTGTTTCCAAGTTTAGTAGTGTGCACTATACAATAACAATGCACTAGTGTGTAAAAATATATTAGATACATTGGTGTGTATTACTGAACCATACACACCGACTTACCCAAAAGCAATTGTAGGATGAAATTCTTTATTTAATTTGTAAAAGCGTATTTCATAATTTGTGTATTTAATTATGTAGGGATTTTATTAATAGAAGATGTCTTATACAAGATCAGTTAAAAACAATTATAAAAACAAGTGCGAAGGAACCACATCTCAAGAAGAGAATGTGGAAATTTCTTTAAAATTTTAATATTAAATTAATATATTTGAATTATCTATAGGTTTAAATGATGTGTATTGGATAATGCATGTCATGCAAAGTAAAAAATTGAACAAAATAAAAAAGATTGTTTATATTTTGAGTGGAAAAGAGTGTAAAGGATTTATGGAAATGTTACGAAGAGATGAAATAGGTGGATCAAAAGGTAATTAATATAAAGTTTTTCTTTGATTTTTTTCTAATAATGTACTTCATAACTATAATCAATAACATGTTTCAAACATTCAATTTGATATTTGTTGAATGTTGTATAAGGATCGATAACAAGGGAATAGAAGGTCCTCCTAAGAAGATACAAATTATGAAAGATGTAAATGATGATAAATTGGTTCTCAGTTAATCTAGAGTGGTGCTCGAAGTAGGGGGGGAATTTTATAAAACTATCAGAGATATAGTGGAAAGATTGTGCATGTTTTCTTTTCATTTACAATATAAAAAAATCTAATGGCTCCAAGAATTAGGTCATATATAAACTACAACAAGCATTTATGGAGCAATAGTTAATGGGACCTATGAGACTTGCAATAGAAAAACATAAAATAACAAAAATGAATGATGCTTAATATGTTTTTCTATAACATGCATATACTAGTCCAAAAAATTACCAAACTGATAACTTTTCTATATTCATTTTCGTATAAATATTAATTAATTTTTTAAATGTGCTTTTCGTTTTTTAGGAAGATTGAAAAAATTCCAAAGAACAAACGAGGTGATGTTTGAAACATGTTGGTAGGGATGTTGAAAAAAATGTACAAGGAGATGGTCAAAGAAATGAGGATAATTGAATTGTAGGAGGAGTTGTCCTAACAACAATGTGCATCAAATGTATGTAATCATTGATTTTTTTAATGTGTAGAGAGTTTAATTACCTCATGAAACAATTATTTATAATTTTTTTGTTGTTGCAGAAAATAAACCAAAATGGAACCCATTCAACACATAAGACGGGACAACAAGGCATGAAATGGTTTATCAAAGTTTGTGAGTACTTGCATTTTTTTACTTAAGATTTTGTATTTGTTGTGATGATTATATGTTAATTAATTTACAATCATCCATGGATGTTTTTCTAATAGGTGATAACATCCAAATAAGAGCCATTTAAACACTTGATTGACATTGAATTAAGTATGGGATGTGACTATGTGTTGGATAATGAAGGGTTAATTGAACAATTTGTAAGTAGCTATGTTGTTTTACTTCCCTTATTTTATAGTTAATGGAACAAAAATAAACCTTTAATTATATCTATGCTTTGTCATGGAAAACAAAACTTGTAGGAAACAAATTATGTAGTGGATCCAATAGAAGATAACTCGAGAGACATTATTTTTTATGCAACACTCACTACTATGGTACATTTTCAATTTACACAATCATGTATATTATGCTATAGATGTAAATATACTAATTACACTTTATTTATATTCTTGTGGATGGAACATGAAGGGGTGGAATGTCAAATTCAATCCAATCAACAAAACATTCCAAATAACCCGAGTACAATATCCCCTACAATTGATGAAAAAATGAGGCATGCAAGTAGTTTGAGCAATAACAATAGTTTGAGCAATGAATGATAATCACCGAAATTGAATGTTGCAAGTTGTATATTTTAGAATTTTTGTTTGTGAAAATAAAACATTTTGTTTAATGTGGACATATTATCCCAACTGGATGATGACATGTTACCACTAATCGTAAAAAGTATTTATTGACATTTTGATTATCATGGGCCTTTATGTTGTCCCATTATGGGAATTTATGAAGGGCCTCTTATTCATATATAATAAAATGGATTTCATATTCTATTGCATTGTCTAGTGTCATAAATTATTACATTGATGATTAAATAAATGGATAGTTTACATTGTTATAATAAACAAAGGTGTAATCAACTGACATGTTTTTTTAAACAATACAACACATTAATGCAACGATTATATCCAAACACAATAATTGTAAAATAAAAATAAATATTGTTATTAAAAATAGTTTACCTTTTTTATAATTAATGGAAATTTTGTAAAAAAACAAGTTACATTTGCATACCCTAGTAGTAAAACATATCAATACATTATATTCATTTGAACACAATGGTGCAATTCATATAAATTTATGCACTGGTGCATTTTAATGCATTATGCAACGATGTGAATAACTACAAGAAAAGAACATGTGCTCCTAGTGACAACAAAAACAATGTTTCCTTTAATGATTCCATTAATGTTGTTTTTATTGTTATCATAATAACTACAAGAAATAACAGTGTGAAAGGTAATATATAGACTGATGCTTGTTTAGATGTAATACACATTTCTTATGTCATTATTTAATATATGCAATGATTCATCAAATATATATAATATAATAATAATCTATTTTTAATTTCTAGACACCAAATTGGTGTATGAGTCCCCCTTGTTTGTGGGAAAAGGGACCCCTCTGTGCATCGATTTGACTACTAAAGTATACAGAGGTATACATATGCATTGGTGCATATTATATATTATTAGAGCCCCAATTCTTTTCAAATAATGACACACAAGTGTGTATTATCGATATGAGTGCACATGTGCTTTCAATATATAACATACACACTAGGGCTTCAAAAATATATTATACACACTAGTTAGGGCATATTAATATATAAAATATGCACCAGGGATTCAAAAATATATTATACACACCAACGCATATTATACATTTTTGAATTCGTGATGGATATCAAATATTGGTGCATTGGTTCATATGATATATATTTTGCACACTAGTGCACATTATTGATATAAGTACACCAACAAGAAAAACCTCCATTAGAACCTCTGACTACCCATAATTTTTAGTTATAGTGAAAATCCATTAAAACCTCCACAAAAATCTTTGCTCCCAATAGCGAAGGTTTTTATGATAATTCTTCATAATCTTGTAACACAAAAAACCTCCACAAAAACCTTTGTTAGAAGGCATTTTCCTTGTAGTGTTAAAAGGTGGAGGGGGACAAAGTGGCCATGGAATAAAATTGGGGCATTTAGACTAGATAATTGTCATAAATTGAGCACAAGAATCTTTTTGAGAGGCATCCAACCATGTAGTTGTTTGAGGTATCTCAAATTGTGATTATATCTCCTCTTTAAGGCCACTAAAAAAACAAACATTGAAAATATATCATCATCCAACCATTCCATCCAAAGGGATAATCACTCAAAAGTAGTAATATATTCTTTCAAGTTACTAGTTTTTCACAACTTGGTTAACATCCCCACAAAATTAGTATATGTTTAAAATCTATCATATAATGCTTTCACAAACTGGTTCTAAAAAATGTACACAAGATACGATTTCTTGTGCCATTATCACCATTGCTATCTATCTCAATTGAAATATATCACATCCAAATAGAGTTTCAACACATCACTTCAGGTCTCAAGAAAAGGAAAATAGTGTTCCATATGGTCAACCCATCCTTTCAAATTGGACCCATCGAACTTGTCTAAATCGATCTTTGGGAATTGGTACAACTAAGTGGAATTAGAATAATCGAGGAATTATTGAGACCTACCTTCACCATCCTTGGAAGATTACCTAATGTCCATATAAATACGACCAATTAGGGTCTCAAATTAGGTGGTTATGCATTGTTGAAAGCTAGTCATGGCATCCAAAATTCATTGATTTGACTCAACAAGGTATGACACCTACTAAGATAATGTAGAGAAATCAACATCCACTTTGTTCATCCAATCATCCATGTCCTTTTCTCCAGTGGTATGCTTGGAACTGACTAAGGTAATCCTAAAATATTTTTGAAAACTTGTCCTAATAATGGTTGGAACTTCTAGGATACTTCTTATAATCACTAATAAGACCCCAATTCATAAATGACACTGCAACCTTGCTTTTCATGACACTTATGTGTTTGCAATCTAGTTCTTGATTAGAGACACAATCACATTGCAATATTTCCTTATATGACTTTGAAGCTACAACTAAAATTTGTTATAAATTCCATAATACTTCTCATAATATATATCATAATACCGATTTGAAAATGGCACCCCGAATCTTCTTCAAACAACATTGTTCTGACTCCAATCTACTTCTCCAAAAAAGAGAAAATGTCATTTTAAAATAGGTTTTTGGGTTCTGATGAGCAAGGGAGTGTAAATATCTATATATATCTAATATACACTTGGGGTTCCAACAACAATACTCATTTTTTCTTTCACAACATCGACTAAGGAGAATAGATTGTATCTTAGTTGTACTACCCAATTCCCAGGTACACAAGAATGATCTCCCCAACTACTATGCTTAATCTACTACAGAGATAGATAAATAAAATTATTATCTAAGGAGGGCCTCATTGATACTTATGGGTCTTTTAATATACTTTAGGGTATGTGTAAGAACAAATACATAAACAAATTATATATAATACAATAGTAATCACTAGGTACCGATAGAGGATTAAAAGGATTTCTATGGATGAACCCACTTGTATTCTATGTGTGTGTGCTTCTTGTCCATATTTCATCGTTCTAGTCATTTAATGTTAGATATATATGTTTATAGAGGCTCTAGCCATTAAAAAAAATATAAAATTTTGGTGTTTGTGCTTTCCTAAGAAATTTCTTTGTTACCACTTGCAATATTCTTAGTATGCAAAATGAAAAATATCCAAAACGTATCATCTACAATAGATAACAAGAAAAGAACAATAGTAATTGAACTTGTGAAATGAAAAACCCAATATTGTTATTGAAACTAATAGAAATGTTCACAACACCACTTCAAGGGGAGAATATCCAAAAGCAAAGATGTAAAGACCGGATTTTAATTAACCAGATGTAAATTTCTACCAAATTACTATTATTTCTGTAATTTCTATAAACTTTACAAAGAAGTAAACTTTAAAAAAAAATCCAAATTATCTCAACACTTACGCTAACACTTACGTAAGTAGAATTTGGCAATAAGTAATAAATCTAAGTAACAATCCATGAATTTGAATTTACATACCTCACTCTGATGCTATCCGCAGCATCTTGCTCCCTTCGCTTGAACCTGATGCTGCTCCTTAGGACACCCCAAAACCAGCCACCCTGTCGACTAGTAACGCCTAGCCCTAGGACATCAATGGATGTCCTAGCCCTCCAAGCCCAAAACCTCCTGAGCCCCCCGGTGCACTGTAAATTCCACTGTAAACTCACTCTGTCCCAATGCTCCAAGTTCTTCCCCCTCGTAGAATGAATAATTCCCCCTCCATAATCCTTCTCCACTTCCCTTATTCCTCCTTCACCGCCCTTCCTCCATTAACTTCCCCCACCAAATACCTTATCCCTTTATTAATTCCTTATCCATTCATTTATTACTTATCTTAACGTATTGGTTACGTTATCCCTTGTGGGATACGTAACCCAATTAAACATTATATTTTATTATCCACCCTTTTGTTTAATACTTAATTAATCAATTAATTAATTAATAATCAAATTAATCATTAACCCTTAATTAAAGAGTTAATCA
>ML781607.1:579682-629128 GCA_009831015.1 Picea engelmannii | reverse complement strand
TAATTTCTATAAACTTTACAAAGAAGTAAACTTTAAAAAAAAATTCAAATTATCTCAACACTTACGCTAACACTTACGCAAGTAGAATTTGGCAATAAGTAATAAATCTAAGTAACAATCCATGAATTTGAATTTACATACCTCACTCTGATGCTATCCACAGCAGCTTGCTCCCTTCGCTTGAACCTGATGCTGCTCCTTAGGACACCCCAAAACTAGCCACCCTGTCGACTAGTAACGCCTAGCCCTAGGACATCAATGGATGTCCTAGCCCTCCGAGCCCAAAACCTCCTGAGCCCCCCGGTGCACTGTAAATTCCACTGTAAACTCACTCTGTCCCAATGCTCCAAGTTCTTCCCCCTCATAGAATGAATAATGCCCCCTCCATAATCCTTCTCCACTTCCCTTATTCCTCCTTCACCGCCCTTCCTCCATTAACTTCCCCCACCAAATACCTTATCCCTTTATTAATGCCTTATCCATTCATTTATTACTTATCTTAACGTATTGGTTACGTTATCCCTTGTGGGATACGTAACCCAATTAAACATTATATTTTATTATCCACCTTTTTGTTTAATACTTAATTAATCAATTAATTAATTAGTAATCAAATTAATCATTAACCCTTAATTAAAGAGTTAATAAAACTCAAACTAATCATAATAAAAAATAATTAATTAATAACAGATAATTAGTTAAGGTTATTTAATAATTAATTATAGTTTAGCTAATTTTTAGGATTATTTATTAAATTAATCATCTTAATAATTAAGGGTCATTACAAAAGAGCTCCAATCCAATTTGAATACCTCACTCCTCTTACATGAATCTTAATCTTTGTAAATGGCTTCTAGCAAATCCAAAAAATAACCACTAATGACCTCTACATTAATGACCAGGTCATATTACATTACTGAATGCCAACTACCTAGTGGGACTTACTTAACGAGACCACATAAAATTAATGAGTACACACTCCAACTACCTAGGAGGCCTTATTTTCTTAGGAAAAAGACCTTACATTGATTAAAAACCTAATTACTCATAGCTAGAGAAGTTAGTGTGGGACCCTAACAAATTTTCATGGGTTGGGAAGGTTCTACATGAAGTTTATTAGAAACCTTAGTAGGATTTGTGCACCTCTAACTTGGATGAAGAAAGGGTATTTTAAGTGGTCATCCATAGCCAAAACTAAATTTGAATTGATCAATAAGAAGGTAATAGAGCATTGTGTATTTGCACTTCTTGACTTTCAAAAAGTGTTCTAGGTGGATAGTGATGTAAGTGGAACAACAATAGAGCTAGTTTTGAGTGAATAAGGTAAACCTATTAGTTTATTTATCAAAAAAATGAATGATTCTAGGAACAAATATTCAGTTTATGATGATGAATTTTATGCCATAATCCAAAAATTAAATTTTACCTGAGTTTGTTCTACACATTGACCACCAATCATTGAAATGTATTATCAATCAATGAAAAATAAGTAAAAGCACATGAGTTGGGTATAATTCCTACAAACTTATTCATTTGCTTTTAAGCATATAAGGTCTAGAAATTCCAAAAAAGTTGTATATGCCTTTAGTGGGAGAGCATCTTTACTAACCACCATGTCAAATGAAGTTGCAGGATTGGATAGTGGAAAGACTTTATCTATAGATGATGATTATTTTTCAGCAACATGGAAGGTTTTCAAAGAGCCTTAGAGTGAAAATAGAACATTGTACATGGAGTAAATCATATGACAAGGACTTATAATAATAATAATGATGGATTGCACCCCTAGAGGATTGTTGATGGAAAATGTGATTAGTGAGTTGCATAGTGGGGGATTAGAATGACAATTTGGTGTTGAGAAGACAAAGGTATTAGTGGAAGAAAAATATTATTAGTCATGATTGACTAAGGATTTGAATAAGTGGGTGGAATGTTGAAGAGTTTGTCATCAATTTAAAGGAAGAAGTTTGTATGCACTGTGGCCAATACTAGATGAGACACAGATGGATATCAACATGGATTTTGTGTTAGGACTACCAAGAAAGGTAATTATTCTATTTTTATAGTTTTTAAGATATTTTCAAATATGGTACATTTTATTCCATTTAATATGACTTATGATGCCAGAAATGTGGTAGTGTTAATTTTCAAAGTAATTGTAAGGCTACATGGGTTACATAGGAGTATAACCTCATATAATGACAATAATACCTTGTCTATATTTGGAGAACCTTGTGGAAAATTTTGGGAATGGGATTACAATTTAGTTCTATGTACCATCGAAATGTTGATGGTCAAACATCGGTCAAACATAGGAGTTTAGTTAATTTTTTTAAGTGTCTTGTTGGAGAGAAGGTAGGGAAATATGACATAGTATTGACATAGACATAATTTTTTTATAACAATTTTGTGAACCAATCATCAAGTAAAACACAATTTCAAATTTTTAATGGTAGGTTGGCTAATGAAGTGACATATTTTTTAAAATTACTAGCTAGGAATAGGAACAATGTTGTTTTCTAATCATTTGCCAAGTACATGAAGAATTTGCATGAACAAGTTAAATAATATTTGTGGTAAAATAATACAAATAAGAAGGGTGGATGAGAAAACAAGAGAAAAATGTGTTTGATGAAGGATATTTGGTTCTAACATATTTGAGGAAAGAGACATTTCCGAAGGGATTCTATGGAAAGATGAAAATGAGAAAAAAATTGACCACATTGAGTTCTTATTGAAATCTCAAACAATGTTTATCATATTGAATTTCCAAATGAGTTAGATATATCTTCGACATTTGATATTTTATGTATGTGTTTAAACTGTAAAGATAAACTTCAAGGAATGTCAAGTTCAAATAGCCTTGGATGCAGTTTGATAATTTTTGTCTTCTTGACTCTGATCTAGGGTTACAAGTGAGAATATGGCTGATCCATAATGGATACGATAGGAAGTGAGGGTGAAGGGAGCACCTAGCACCTCCCCCTCCTCCTCCTCTTCCTTCTCATCCAAGTCTTTTTCATTTCAAGACATCCAATACCACAACCAAGAAGTAGACTTTTTCACCTTCATCCTTAAGAATGTTTGTAGAGAAACTAGATGACATCCCATATGTGAAGATTCCTACCAAGCCTCGATCAAGAAAGTTATCATGTTTGCAAAAACAAGTGTTGGTAGGAAAGTTAACTGGATTCTGTCCCTCACCTTTCTTGATGGAAACATGGCTCCAAAAAATGGTATCCTTTGATCAAAGGAAAAATATGGACCTTCTTTTATGAATGAGGTTTTTATGCAATCCTCTTTGAACTAAGGAATAGGAAGACTTGATTTTCTAAAGTAGCCCATACTTCATGGGGCTAATATGTATGCATATAAATTGATGCTCCTTGGATTTTAACCTTGAATAACACCTCCCCTTAGTGATCCTAGATGGGGTAAGACTCCCCCACCTCTATTTGATCCTTTGGGATAATCAAATTCTATCATCGAACAAAAACTCAATAGGAAAATATGTCAAGTAGAACCCAAATCATGCTATTCTTCCCATGCAAGGATCCACATGGAGGTGGACCCTTGGAA
Organism: Picea engelmannii; assembly: GCA_009831015.1. Classification (NCBI taxonomy): domain Eukaryota; kingdom Viridiplantae; phylum Streptophyta; class Pinopsida; order Pinales; family Pinaceae; genus Picea; species Picea engelmannii. Next base: position 625,549 of record ML781607.1, on the reverse strand, counting down.
AGGGGATACTTGAAGTAGTAAAGATGGATATTTTAATTTGGAATTTCATTCAACCCCTAGACCAAGAATATTTTCCTCTCAAGTGTAAAACTTACCATGAGTATGGTCATTTTACAAAAGACTAGAAATTGAATGATAAATTGGATGCCTTGAAATCCTTTAAAGAGAATAGATATTCCAATCCAAAAAATGAAACACCTCAAAAGAACCGGCCTTCTGCCTCCAAGAATAATCTTTTCAAACAATCTCAAAAAAAATTCATCATTCTACCCCTCCAAGAATGAGCCAAAAGTTGATGCCACCAAGACATTTCCTCCATCAATCTCTACCAACACTTCAAAATTGTCTCTAATTGAAACCACCCAAATTGTTTTCATCTCTCCTTCACCAGAAACCCTATATCCCAACTAAACCCATCCCCACCCTTGTGCATGAGAAAACAAGCATCCACCCTCACAAGAAGACATCCCATCCAAATACTTATTCACTCCCCTCTCTTTTATCATCCTTAAAAGGAAAAATATGAACAAAAAAGTGAGGAGGAAGAAGAAATGGATCCTAAATCCAGGAAACAATTGGGAACTTATGAAATAAAAAAAAAGAGAAAAGAGAAGAGGACTAAATAAAGAAAAATATTTAGGGGTTGAAGCTACCCTTCATGGAGTATTTAGTAATGGAATCCAATAGTCATAATCCAAGAAATGAAAGTGATCTCCTAGAATATTAGAGGGATGGGTATAAAAAAGAAACAAGAAGTAATCTACAACCTAAGGGTAAGAAATGAAAATCAAACAATACTATTAATATGAGAAAAAAAAATAGAATACTTGACACCAACCTCCAAATACTCAGTAAGGTGTGGAAAAATATTGAAGGAATGCACATAGATTCAAGAGGGGATTCTAGAGGAATCACTACAACATGGAAAATTAAATAGGTGGATCTTATCTCAAATTAGAAAGCCCATTATTAGATGAACACACCATTAAAAAACATTTCCTCGGGGGATCGGGTACGAATCTTCAATACTTACTCTCCTAATAGCTATAATGATAAAAATGTTTGTTGGGAATTCATACGAATGTTCAGGGACAATATCTTGCACTCCCAAAGAATAATTGAAATGGATATAAACATGGTGCTCATCCCATTGGAAAAATGGTGGGGGGGGGACATATTCATAAGGGATCCATTCAAAGAAAATATGGTTGACATCTTTCTACATTGGAGGATATCTAGTTGATATAAAACCTGGAAGAGGAATATTCAACTTGAACAATAGGTAACTTGGGACTAGCCACATATCAGAGAGGATAGAGTGATTTCTAGTCCAAGAATCCATCTTATTTGATTCAATTAACATATTCTCCTACATCCTACCCTTCACAACTTTAGACCATATGCTTCATTCTATCTTTGGAACCAAAACAACATTTCAGCCCCATTCCCTTCAAATTCAACCCTATATGGATTCAACAATAGAAGGCATGGGATGTAATATTAAAATATTGGACAACAACAGTTCATGTTCCCCCATCCCCCACCCAAACCCTTCATATGGGGGAAAATATATGTTAAGGAAGGATGGAAACCTTATGCCTATTTCAGAGTTTCACTCCCCTCAACAACCAAGTTTGGACTATGTGGAATCCATTCCCATTATTTATATGTCATTGGAGGAAGAATTAATATCCGAAGTAGTTCTTAATAAGGAGGAAGAGGTGGCTCAAGCACTTGGCAAGGCTCAAAGAGAGGAATTATTGGAGGCTTAAATCCAAAATTCCATATCTTAAATATGGTGATAGAAAATCGAAATATTTCCACAAGCAGGCCAATGAAAGAAGAATTAAGAACCATGTAGCAGAGGTTGATATGGAGGATTGAGAGAGGATCAACACCTTTGAAATACTAAAAGAGGAAGCACATGAACACTTTAAATATATCCATATAGAAGGAATTTTATCTACACCCTCAACATGGAATGAAATGCTCTCCAATATCCACCCAATTATCAAAGAAGAGGAAAATGACAACCTAATGAAGGAAATATCTGAAGAGAAATTATAAAAGGTCGTATGAAGGATCTAGACAAAGACCCATGTGAAAACTATTTCACTGACCACTTCTATCAAGAATGCTAGAAAATTATTAAGCATGTCCTATGGAGGATGATAGAAAACACAAGAATAAGAATAAGCTTGGGGTGGGATTAATGCAACATTCCTATCCTTGATCCTTAAAAGAATAAAAACCCACCTCATTCACTAGATTATGCCCCACCTTCCTCTGTCATGCCTCTTACCAAATCATGGCCTCTAGAATAAGCATATTTCTCCTCCTCATTATCTCTGCAGTCCAAGGGGTCTTTGTGAGAGGAAGGAAAATATTTGAAAACATAATGTTAGTCCAAGGAATAGTACATTCCATCTACCAAGTAAAAGAGTAGGGCATGGTAATAAAATTTAACATGAGTAATTCCTTTGACCAAGATATCGATAGCTTATTCTTTAAAGTTTTGAATAGAATTGGGTTCTCTCATCCCTTCATAGATTGGGTTGCTACATTAGGTAAGGGACCTTAGATTTCCCCACTTCTAAATTGAAGGCCAACCATCTACATCATTATGGAGGAAGATCTCGTAAGAGCTTTGGGGACAGCTTGGATCATAGAATCCCTACCTACAACCAACATTGCATGAGGTGTGAGAAACATTAATCACTCATGATTTGATGATGTCACTCTTCTAGTGGGAGGAATCTTCATAACCAAATCCAAACAATTCAAATAAATCCTAGTTAATTTCCTTCATGCATCCATAGGGCTAGTGAAAAATATTGAAATCATGTTCTATGGTTGGAACACCCTAGTAGGACTTTTAGCTAGAATTGTGAGACTCCTTGAATCCCTCCTAGGGAAATAATGGAACTCCTTTAACTACCTAGGCATCCCCATATTATTCAAGGAAACCAAAGCCTCGAATTGGAATCTTTTCCTACAAAAATTCAACTATAAATTGACATATTAGGGATCTCAATGGTTGAATGTGAAAGGTAGGGTAATTCTCATCAAGTTAGTAATGTCATCCCTTCCAACCTTCATTTTTTTTTCCTACTCACTTCTAGTAGAATATTAAATTCCATAGGAAAAACTGTAAGAATGTTTTTGTGGAAGAGGGTCAATAATAATTCCAAGGAATTCAACCTGGTATATTGGAAAATGGTTAGAACACCTCAAAATAGAGGGGGACTACGAATAAGAGACCCGTAGTTTATGAAAAAAGGATCTTGGAGCTAAAGTGGCTTAGAGTTTGATGTCAAGGGAAGAAGAATGGTCGAAGAAAAAAATTCACAAAAAGCATCTCGATTATGATGTCTAGAGAATCCCCTTCCTCAAACAAGAGGATCCTCAATATGGAAACTATTAAAGATGGGAACCCCACTTATCAAATATTTTCTCTCTTAGCAACTTGGAAATGGAGAAATCATTCATATTTGGGATGAAAACATCATAGAGCACTATCCTCTAGGGGACAACTGATCTAGGGGATCAAAATATGCTCAAAAATAAAAGTGCTCGGAATTGCTTCAAAACGGACTTGTGTGTAGGCCTCATCCTCATGATCCCAACACAACTTGAATAAGTTCAAGTGGAGATTGTATGTGAGAGATATCTCATTCTATCCACTTTCCCAAACAGGCAAAATTTTGCTGACTGTACAGTCCGTGCAGTGCTTACATGGCAAGGTTGTACTGATGATGTGGAAGGCGACCGTACTAGTTACATGGCAGGTGATCGTACTAGTGATGTGGCAGTTGACCATACTTGATGTGGCAGGTGATTGGCACATACATGGATCAATGCATGGTCGACACATAACATGCTTAGAGAGAATGGGAAGGTGCCACGTGGCCGAACCAGGGGTCACCACGTGGCACCCCATATTTGGTTGATGGTTTAAAAGGCTTGTTGGAGTCTACGAGGGTCGAACCTAGGACCTCCAACAATGTCAGTGACCTGGCAAGGGCCAGACTACTGGCCCACGTCCACGGTGTTCCTTACCCCATATGCTTCAAAATTTAATTTAAACTTGAATAAGATTTATTTCGGATGTGGAAAGGGATCGACCCTTCCATATGACTTACCACATAACCATAAAACAACACTTACGCATGGGGTTTTGGTGGTTAGCCCTTGGTTTGGCCCGTACCACGCATCATCCATGTGACCACCATAAACGGGGGAACGTGTCAATGGATTTCCAACAGGGGAGCGGGAAAATAGGTCGATGCCCAGCCACATGGGGGCCACATGACCACGACCTATGCCCTTGGAGTCACTAATGGCGCTAACGGTTCAAAAATTTGTTAGTTTTTGTGGGATGTGCGTGAGTGTTAAGTTTTTGGCACAAAAAACACACAGAGGTTAGGTTTAGTTATTTTGGGTGCGTTTTGGAGAGCAAAGACATCAAAGAATTGGGAGAAACTTCCAAGGAGTGATTCCAACTCAATTTGTGGCCAAACCTGGTGCATGAAGAGCCCAACTAGAGATTTTTGGACTTTTTGGAGCCATTGAAGCCATCTATTTCTCATTATGAGCATTGTAAAGCATTGATTTTGACACTTTGAGTATTAATGAAAATGATCCATTGGAAGTTGGACCAGGAGATGTAGCCCAAGAGAGGGGTGAAATCCTTTACAATTTTTTTGTGTTAATGTGTTTACTTTGATGGTTGTTTATGAATTTTTATGTTGCTCATGATTAAGTAAAAAAAAACTCATTAATTTTTATGTGTTTGTAACTTGATCCTATTACCCAAGCACATACAAATTTCACTTGCAATTTTAAAGAGACTCAAGCCTTTTCATTTTCATATCAAGTTGGTATCATAGAATAGGTTTTTGAAGGTTTGATTGTTTGAAGGTTTGATTGTTTGATTGTTGGTATTATTTTATGATGCTTACAAGGTTGAAGCTCACAAGAAGAGATGGTCAACTTGTAGAGCCAAGTTCTCAACTTTCGAGAAGGAGAACTACACAATCACCTCAAGCTTCAAGGAGATATTCACCAAGTATGGCTCATGAGGAGAGTCATGAAACTCTTACTTCAGAGTAAAAAACTTTCAAAAATGTTTTCTATGATATGACATAAATGGTGAAAGTTTTATTTCAAGAAAGAAATGCAAGGTTGCAAGGTGAAAGCTCAAACCCTCCAAAGGATAATGGAGATAGTGGTGATAAAACTCCAAAAGGAAATGGAGGGAATGGTGATACTCCACCTCGTTCACCTCCATCTTCCACCTCTTCTACCATTTCACAACCACCTCCAAGTTCTCCAAATGAACATCGTAAAATTCCTCTACAAAATCCTTTGCTTAAGCTTGATATTAAGTTTGAATTGCCTATGTACAATGGAGAGGTAAATGATGAGAAATTGGATAAATGGATTTTTCAAATTTAAGTGTATTGTAGGATACAAAGAATCAAAGATTATGAAACTAATATTCAGCTTGCTTCTCTTATATTGAAAAGTGCATCACTCATTTGGTGGGAAGCCAAAACTAAAGAGGACATGAAGAAACATGGTAAAGTTTTATCCTCTTGGAATGATTATATTTTTTCACTTAAAAGACAATTTTATCCATTAGCATACATGTAGAAAGCTATTATGGATTGGAAAAACTTTAGACAAGCTAAAGGGAAAAGTGTGAAAAGATACACTCAAAATTTAGAATAAGAGCTTTGATTTTGGGTATAGATTTATCTTCTCAAGAAAATTTACTCAAATATATTGGAGGATTGCATAGCTACTTGAGGCACACAATACTTATGTTTAACGCTACAATTCTAGATGAAGTTTGTGTACATGAAACTCATTTGGAAGCAAGAGGGAGGAATGGACCTCAAGAGGGCAGCAAGAAGCCTTTTGTTAAAGGAGACAAAGGAAATAGGAAATTCATAGGAAATGGAAGAAAGAATGCTTCAATCAAGAAAGAGGGAGAGAAAATTTCATGTAAACATTGTTCAAAGGATGGCCATGATGAAGACCATTGTTGGAAACTTCATCCTAAAATGAGACCCAAAAAGTTCAACCATAAGGGGAAACTAAAGACTACTGCAACTACACAACATGATTTAGGTTCTAATTCGGGTGATGAAACAAAGATTACAGCCATGGGTTTTCAAGGTAAGGATTCTATTGCAAGTACTAGTTCTTCAAGTAGTAGTAGCCTCAATGAAACTCAACATGAAAAATAAAGAATATAATTTTTCCACATAAGGGTTATTTCAAAGCATACCAAGATAGATACTCTTTTTGATACTGGATCTCAAGCAAACCTCATATCTTAATACACTGTCAATAAATTATAATTGGAAACTACTCCACATCCTAAACCATACCCTCTAGGATGGATATGTGACAATGCCAAATTTCATGTGACAAGAAGGTGTAAACTTATATTTTCCATCACTACAAACTTTATAGATGAGGTAGAGATTGATGTTATTCCATTGGATATCTGTGGTATTGTGTTGGGAACCCCATATTTATATGATAGGAGAGGCATATTTCATCGTCATGAGAACAAGTATCATTTGTTTAAAAATGGAGTTGAGTACATTGTTAGAGAACATACAAAGAAGTTGAATTTGTCACTTGTAAATGTTGGACAAATGAAGAGATTAGTCAATTCTAGTAAGAATTGTTTCCTCTTGATGATCAAACCCAAAGACAATGTTGAAAAAAAAGCTTTCCAAGGTTGTGATGAAAAGTTGAAATCTGATTTATATGAGGTTGTTAACCAATACGATGAGATGTTTCAGGAACCAAAAGGATTGCCCCTAAAAAGGGCTATCCAAGATGATATACAATTGCAGCAAGATTTTCCTCTTCCAAACATTGGTATGTACAGGATGTCAATCATGGAGAACACTGAAATTGAAAATCAAATCCAAGAGTTGTTTGACAAAGGGGTCATCATACCAAGCACATCGCCATATGGATCACAAATTGTTTTAGTGCCAAAGAAAGATGGTACATAGCGCATGTGTGTATATTTCAGGGCCTTGAACAAGATTATAGTAAAGAATCATTATCCTCTTCCTATAATTGATGATTTTCTTGATCAATTGAAAGATGCTAAGTATTTTACTAAGTTGGATTTGAGAAGTGGATATCATCATATTAGGATTGTTGAAGGAGACACATGGAAGACAACTTTCAAAACAAGGAAAGGTTTGTTTGAGTGGAGGGTAATGCCATTTGGACTTTGTAATGCTCCTACTACATTCATGAGAGTCATGAATGATGTTTTAAGGCCTTTTCTTGATGATTGTGTGATTGTCTACTTGGATGACATTTTGATATTTAGTAAATCTTGTGAAGAGCATGTTATGCATGTAAAGAAAGTTTTGGAAGTCTTAAAGAAAGTTTTTTTTTTTTGAAGATGTATAAATGAGAGTTTGGAAAGACCTCACTTGTTTACTTGGGACATATCGTTGGAGGAGGAGAACTGGAAATTGATCCTTCCAAGGTCAAAGTCAATTTGGATTGGCCCAATCCCAAGAATGTGACATAGCTAAGAAGATTTTTGGGAGTAGCCCAATATTGGAGAAAGTTTATTGCTAACTTATTTTCAATTGCAGCTCCATTACATGCAGTGACAAGCATCAAGCAAGTTTTCCAATGTGGAGGCTAGAAACACAAATATTTTGATGCATTGAAGGAGACGATTAGTTTAGCTATAGTTCTTTCACTTCCTAATTTGAGACAGCCATTTGAGATCCAAACGTATTCAAGCAAATATGCAATGGGAGCAGTCTTGTTGCAACATGGTAAGCCCAATTGTTTTCATTCTAAAAATTTTAATGGTGTTGTGATTAACTATATTACTTATGATAAGGAGTTGTATGCATTGGTGCAAAGTGTGAAAAAATGGAAACATTCTTTGTGGGGAAAAGAAACTATCATTCACACAGATCATCAACCATTGCAATACTTACAATCACACACAAAGATGCAACAAGCAAGTCACTTTAGATGGATGGGTTTTATACAACAATTATACTTGGTTATAAGGTATAAGAAAGGAATTTATAACAAATTTGGTGATATGCTTTCTAGGCCTATTGTTAGTGCTTCATTTACTCTTAAGCATAATTCTACCATGCATGAGAGTTATGTTGAACACTATGCTTTGGATGCTGATTTTAAAGAGGTTTATGCAACTTTGTGTCATTCTAACCAAGTTGAGGAATTGGATTACCATGTGCATGATAAGATTTTATATCATCTTGGCAAGCTATGTATTCTACAGGGTGAAAGAGTCAACATCATAAGAGAAGCTCATTCTTCTCTTATTGCTGGCCACTTTGGTGTAGGAAAGATGGTGGCTAATTTGCAAAGGTATTGTTATTGGCCTAAAATGAATGAAAGTGTTTCAAGATATGTAAGAGGATGTTCTTTATGTGCTACAAGTAATCCTAGCAATAGAAAGTTGGGTGTGTATACTCCACTTTCGGTTCCTTCTCGTTCTTGGGAAATAATTTCCATGGACTTTGTAGGAGGTCTACCTATGTATAAAAAGAATCATGATTATCTTTATGTTGTGGTTGACTGTTTCAGCAAAATTTGTATTTTGATGCCTTGTAAGAAGTAGGTTACAGTTGAGAAAACGACACAAATGTTCTTTCATCATGTTTGGGTACATTTTGGGTTGCCCAAATCCATTATTTATAATCGATATTCTCGATTTATTGGGAACTTTTGGTCAAGCTTATGGGCACTCATGAACAACAAGATAAAAAAGAGCACAACGTTTCATCCACAAACCGATGGTCAAACAAAATTGGTGAATAGAATAGTAGTACATTTTCTTCATGGTTATTCCAGCAAGCATCCTAAGCTTTGAGATGAGCACCTACACTACATTCAACATGATTACAACCGGGCTAAGCACTCTTCAACTCAAACATCTCCATTTGAGGCATGTTTTGGTTATTTGCCAAAATCTCCTTTAGATTTTATCTTTGGGAAATATATTTCTATTGATGGTCAATATGACATTGATAGAGCAAAGAAGTTCATGGAACAAATTCAGTTGGTGCATCAAATGGTACAAGAACAATTGGAAAAGAGCCAAGCCAAGTACAAGACAAGACATGAAAAGCATCGTGTAGATCATAGTTTCCAAGTTGGAGATGAAGTTTGAATTTACATTAGCAAAGAGAGGCTTAAAAGAGAAGGTAAAAAACTGAAACCAACTAGATATGGACCTTTCAAGATTCTTGAAAAGATTGGTAACAATGCCTTTCATTTGGATTTGCCTCCTTATATGAAAATGTATGCAACTTTCAATGTTGATAATTTGAGATTGTATGAGCCTCCTTTGATTGATGATCAAGGAGAGCATTTTTAGACTCCTTCTATAGATGATTTATCACCAGACTATCTTTCATAACTACATGAAGATACAATCCTTGATAGGAGGATTAGAACTTCAAAACGAGCGAATGTGGAATAACTTCGAGTTAGTATTAAAGGCACAAATACAAGCAAGGCCAAATGGATTTAGGTTGGAAAGGTGAGGGAACTGTACCCTCATCTTCATATAGACTGAAAGTAGTCTCTTTGAGGTCCAAAATCTTCACAATGGGGAGGAGTGATCCAAGGGATCAAAATATGCTCAAAAATCAAAGTGCTCTGAATTGCTTCAAAATGGACTCATGCGTAGGCCTCATCCTCATGATCCCAATGCAACTTGAATGGATTCAAAAAGACATCGTATGAAAGAGATGTCACGTTATTTCCACTTTTCCAAACAAACAAAAATTTGTTGACTGTATAGTCTATACAATGATGATGTGGCATGGTTGTACTGATGACGTGGAAGGTGACCGTAATGGTGACATGGAAGGTGATCGTACTGGTGACATGGCAGGTGACCATACTTGACATGGTAGGTGACTGGCACATACGTCGACCAATGGATGGTCGACACGTGGCATGCTCAGAGCGAATGGGAAGGTGCCATGTGGCCCAGCTAGGGGTCGTCATGTGGCACCCCATATTTGTTTGATGGTTTAAAAGGTTTGTTGGATTCCATGGGGGTTGAACCCGGGACCTCCAACATTGGCAGTAACTTGGCAAGGGATGGGATACCAGCCCACCTGCACGGTGTTCCTTACCCCATATGCTTCAAACTTTAATTTAAAATTGAATAAGATTTATTCCGGATGCCGAAAGGATTGGGGCTAAGCCCGAACCCTTGGCTCAACCCTTCCATATGACTTACCACATAACCATAGCACAACACTCACATGTGGGGTTTCGATGGTTAGCCCTTGGTTCAGCCCATACCAAGCGTCCTCCACATGACCACCAAAAATGCGGGAAAGTTTCAATGGATTTCCAATAGGGGAGCGAGAAAATAGGTTAGTTCCCAGCCACATGGGGGCCATGCCACCACGACCTCCTCCCTTGGAGACGCTAATGGAGTTAACGGTTCGACAATTTTCTAGTTTTTGTGGGATGCGCATGCATGCTGATTTTTTGGCATGGAAAACAAATAGAGGCTAGGTTCATTCATTCTGGGTGCCTTTTGGTGAGCAGAGACAACAAAGAATTGGGAGAAACTTCCAGAGAGTGATTCCAACTCAGGTTTTGGCCAAACCAGGTGCAAGAAGAGTCCAACTAGGGGTTTTTGGACATTCTGGAGCTATTGAAGCCATCTATTTCTCATTCTAAGCATTGTAAAACACTGATTTTGACACTTTGATCATTCATGAAAATGATCCATTGGAAGTTGGACCAAGAGATGTATCCCAGGAGAGGGGTGAAATCCTTTATCATTTTGTTGTGTTAATGTGTTTACTTTTATGGTTGTTTATGAATTTTTATGTTTCTCATGATTAAGTAAAAAAAAATCATTAATTTTTATGTGTTTGTAACTTGATCCTATTACCCAAGAACATACAAATTTCACTTGCAATTTTAAAGAGACTCAAGCCTTTTCATTTTCAGATCAACAACCCAGGTCTCTCAAAGGTCAAAGATTGGCTTCTATCAACTGATATAAAAATATAGTGGAACTCTCAAATTGGGATCAAGATGAAGAATTGCAATAGATGGGCTTGATATAGTTCAATCCCCCTCCAGAATCCTAAGAAGAGTCATCTCTCTTGATCCATCTCCTCAACTTATTTTCTCCTCTATGGAAAAATATGGAGGATAAAAGATCTTGGGGCTTGTCAAACAAAGGATATAATATCAAACAAGGGTATGAGAACCTCCTCCTTTAGCAAGACATTCAATATCCCTCTAGATTTTGGAACAAATTCTAGTCAAGAGTCCTACCAAAAATTAAAATCGGTATTTGGTTGTTAACCCATTAAAATCTTCTCACAACAAACAACTTAAGTAAAAAACATTTTTAAGGCCCCTTTAGATGCTTCACGTGAAAAAAAGTGGAGGAGAAAATATCCCACCTCTTTTTAGAATGTGGTACCACTAAGAGTATATGGAAGCTCACTCTAGCAGAACTTCAATTGGTCATTCACGCCTTGAAACTTTGAGCCAACTATTCACCAATTGGAGGAAATCCTATCCCCAACCGCTAAAAAAATGACCTTTGTTGACTAAAAAATGGATCTGTCTTCCTAAATACATAACCTGGAAAATTTCGCTAGCCAAGAATAAACAAATATTCAAAAATGATCTTCTTGAACCCCAAAACATAGAAAAAACTACCTCTAGAGTTCTGATAGAAAAAATCCAGAGTAGAGGCATAGAAACAATCCTTTGAGAGATTTACATTGAATAAGAAACACTCTAGATCAACCCTCTCTTAACCCCCACTCAAAGAACACATAGGTACACAACAACAATACCATCAAGCAAGGAAAAATGGAAGCTAAGATTGGGAGATGAAGAAATTCTATGATGGAAAATACACTAAATAATCCATATCTTATTCTTCAATGGAACCTCAAAAGGAAATCCAAAGGTCGCAGATACTAGTGGGGGGAAGTCATTTATGGACTCAATGGACATCTAGTATTATCTTTCGCTTGAGGAATAGGAGAAGCAAAAAACAATGAGGTTGAAGCTATTGCAGTGTTACAAGGCCTCGAACTCTTGAACACCATCACCTCCCAATCAATTTTCATTCTTGGAAACTCCCACATCATCCTCTCTACATTTGAAAATAATACTCAATTCTCCTCTTTCCAAATTAAACAAACTATCCAAAGAATAGATCCTCTCCTTCAAATATTAAGAGGTGTTCACTTATTCTATGTCAAAAGAAATCAAAATAGTGAATTAGGTGTTATGGTCAAGTTAGGATTCATACTAAGATTGGGCATGATGATCCTAAATATAGAAGAATGGTTTGAAACGTCCTTAGCTCACATTCCATGATCAAGATGGTCCAATTGCATATGTGGTTAAAGTTAGAGAAGGATGATTTTATGGCTTTTAAGAATAAAGAAGTAATCCCCCATCGCACCCTATTCCTTTCCACCCCTTCTTCCTCCATGATGTCAAAGGATGAAAATTTGTTATCTCCATCATACGGCCACTCCTATCTTGCACCACCTTCCATCTATATCCATTCATTCCTCCATATCCCCCCACCCCTCTCTCCCTTGTCTTTTCCTCCGCTCCTCTCTATCTTTACACATATATTCCCCTCATTGTCCGACCCTCCACCCATTCTCACCATGGAAGGAGATCACTACACTTGTTATTGTTGTGTTGTCAATACGAAGGTGTTTTCCTTAAAGATGGCCCTAAATAGCATCAATTAGGAGCTTAGGTTTACCCAGGGTGGTGTTCATTACTATCCTATGTAGATTACTTGTTGGAAATCGTAATTGGAAAAATATGTGGGCATGATGGAGGAGAAGAGAGATTCCTACAAATTGGAGACAGAGGGAAGATTGTGTGAAGAAGAACAATGGAGGATGGTAAATGAAGTAACCTTGGAGTGCCTCTTTTAAAACGAATTGGAATTGGATCGGTTAGTAATGTTCTTCTTGGATCTTGTTATTTAAATCGATTTTTTTTATGTTCCTTACGATGGAGATCCCCCCATGCAAAAAAATAAATGGAAGACCCAGACACTTACATCCATGTGGAATTGGTAGCTAGTGCAACCTTGAGACACTAGTTTCTATATTTTGTTACTTTCTTTTTTTATAGTTGGTTAGTTTGTTAAACAATTGACCTATGGAAATTTGGGCAGGAGAACAATTTTTATTTTATCTAAACACCTCACAAAGTGGAGCCTCTCCTCCGTTGAGTTACACGTACACAATTATGTAATATACTTTGAATGTTGTTTGGGTTAGGCCAAAGCGAAGTCTACTCTCATACAAATAACAATGTTGTTGTGAAAAAACATTATTTGAGATATGTATGATCACCATGAAGGCATGGAAACAAAGGATGAACATGTTATAGAATGGAAGGTGCTGGAGCCGCCTTTTACAAATGGTTGAAATATAATTTTTGCAATCAAAAATTTTCCCCAACATGCAAAGTGGCGATAGCCATTATAGTCCTAAATCATCATCGCCTAACCATTAAGCAAGTCTATCACTTTTCTTTACCTCGCGCTTTCACGCTTTGGGAGTTACAAGTTGCAAGGTTTCCAAACTCCGATATGCGAAGTCGCGAGACGGTTCCAAAAGTCACCCAGGTTAGTGTCAGGGGTAAATCTTTTAAACCATACTCAAACATTGTCGTGGTTTCGCGACTTGGCAATCTCTCTTCCAAAGAACTATACCTTCGTAGCTCCGAGTCGCAAATTCACGATATTCTTTAAACATGGATTAATTAAGCACTTAATGCAGATTACGCTTTTCAAACTAAATCGCATCATCGCGATTTCGGGTTTTGGGGGCTCAAAGGGAAGGGGTGTTTTCTCCCAATATGGAGAACGTCGAAAAATGAGATTAAAGACTAAAACAAGCCTATTTAAAGGAGCTAAGACGGATCAATAAATGCATTAATACAATTTTAACAGGCACCATCTATGGGGTAAATTTAAATGTTTTTGCGCTGATTTGTGCTAGGACCCACCATAAAATTATGGCATTTATTTGAAATACGGCTAAGTGACAGGTAAGGATATTTTTTTTACTGCTAAATCTTTCTTTAAAAATGATTTGACCGTTTTGTTCACAAGGACACCGAGGTTTTAAATAGTTAAGATAAAGAGTTCTTTCTTTCATTATTTCAAATTTCATTTTTGTTTTGCGCAAAGAAGTTTTTTCATCAGGCTAACTTCTGTCTGTATCTACATTTTTACTACAGGAGAGCTAAGTACAGAGTCATCTATCATGTCTCCATGAAAAGCCTCCAAGGAAATTGCTGAGAGTTCATGTCAGGGCACAGATATTGTTTTCGATACTTCACCCAGAAGTATTGATACTGTCAAAACCTGGTCATACATCTCTGACATTCTTTAGTCTGAATTGGTGGACTGCTCAGATGATTCCAACGATAACGAGAAGGACGATTTGGCCACCAAATACAAAATCATCATTCAAGCAGAGATGCACAAAATAGCGGCAAGGCCACGGCTCCTTCCCTATTATGATATGATCAGATGGGCATTAGACCATGTGGACATCCTGACTAGGACTATCATCAGCGAGCAAAATGTGACGATTAGGAATTGTCAACCAGAACATTTGCAGGCAATGTATCAACTGTCACCCATGCCGAACTTCGCGTACAATGCCAAGTTTCTGGAAGATTTCAAGCGAAAGGAATGCCAGCAATATGGCAGAAACTTGTCTGATCTGATCAAAGATTGGGTCTCGCACCCCGCAAAATTTAGGGCAGATGGTAACGGAGTTTATTCAATCTCTTCCTTAGAACCACGATTCAGGTATATAGCAATGATGACCTATAGGTTGTATGGGAAGGAGAACACCACACACTTTTTCCTCCCGTGGGTGCCTCTAATTCACACAGTCGCTGAAGGTTTTTCCTTTGACTGGGTCAAACTGTTGTCAAATAGTGTAACCATTCGGATTACTGAATATCGAGCACAGAAGGCGAATGGGAAAGCCACCTCATTTTTCATGTCCACCTACATCATGGACTTTGTTTGTTTCACGACGCCTTTCCCTCTAATGAGTTGGAGCTAGAATCCATCTGATGTTGAGCCTATCCATGTCTATCGCTCGAAACTTTGGTAGGATAAGGCCACATAATTCATATACGAGATTTTCAATTGGGTAATTGTACCAATGCATGTCTCCATCTTCGGTAACCCACCACCCAGGATTTCAGATAGTGTCACCACCAACTTGAGTAGTGTGGCTAACTGGTATGTGGAAGCATAATTTTCATACATCAGGGTTTTCGATGCCTCTATGCCCCCGTATTCTCTACCACTATTTATACCGGATAGGCTGCTATGTCACGAAATCGCCAGGAAAACCGTGATCAGTGGCATAAGAAAAGGGTTGAAAGGTTTTTCGAAGAAGGTATGGCTGCCTTTCCCAATCCATTTGAATACATATTCTTTATTATATTTCGGACACACAAAAGCAGAGGTAGCAGCCTTAGAAGATATTAAATTGGTCCACATTGAGTAAAAGAAACACGACCCACACAAGGTCGTGGGTAATCACATGGCGAGTTGTGGCCTAAAAAGATATGAACATAAGCATTCTCCTCATGACGACATCTTCTAAGGAGAGAGATCTTATGCCGAGGTCCTAAGTCAGATTCGAACCCTGTCGCCCAAGGAGATGGTTGATTTATTCAAATTTCAGGAACACCAGCGAAGTTGCCTTCCCCCAGTCTTATAGGGTAAGAATCCACCGACCACAGATGTACAGCAAACGGAAGCCAAGGGCTCCAAAGATTTAGGACCTGACTAGGAAGAGAATCAGGAAAAGAAAAATCAAACCAGGGGCCTGAAACAGGAAGCTGAGACCCCCAACCCTTCAATCAAGCCAGCGTCAGAGGTTAGCCCAGGGAAATCATCCAAGCAAATAGGCAGTCCCATCGCTTTTGTCACTCCCTTACAATCCACAAAGGGTACCCCCGACGAGGGATGGATTTTCGGCAAAGAACCAACGCCCATTACTGTAGAAGAATTGCCTCTGAACAAATTTTTCTTCGATAAGAAGAGAAAGTTCATTGTGAAGAAAGAGCTTTACCGAGAAGCGGGCACGGTAGCCAAAAAATTCAAAATCCTAGCCGATGGAAAAGCCATGAAAAAGGGGGAATTCACAACTCAGATAGTAGGGACGTTGGGGGCTTTTGCTACAGCCAACCAATACTCTGTCGGATCCCTAAAATAACAATTAACGCGGAAGAACCACTTGATCAGAACTTTGGAGGCTAAGCTAGCTACAACAGAAGCTACTATCAGAGATCAGGTGAACACAGGTCTAGAGCTAGTCAGATCAGCTGATCAAAAAGAAATCGAGCGTCTCAAATCCGATCTCAAACAAACACAACTTTCGACCCAAACCAATCAGTCACAGATGAGCCAGCAAGAAGAATTGATAAGGCAGTTACAGGAAAAATTAAATTTCGTCGAGAGCCAGGTGATAGATATCAGGATATTCCAATCCCAAGCTATTGAAATCCGAAAAAGAGTGTCAGCGGCTCAGGAAGATTTACTTGCTAAAGTGGAAAAAATTCAAAAACACTACCAGAACATTAATCAAGTGCTGGAAGACATCTCTTTGAGAGAAAGAGAAGCTGGGGTGGCTCGGGTCATTTTCCAAGAGGCTATCATAGCCACGACGAAAAAGGAAATGAGCAGTAGTTCCAAGCTCTCCATCCCAGAGCAGACCAGAGGTAACATCTTGTTGAAGGCATGGGAGCGAAACATATCAGAGAGAAGAGAACACGCTAAAGAGGTAAGAAACTCTTGTGAAGAAAACTTCATCTTGATAGATGAAAGTTTGTTGAGTCTCGATCATGGAAGCAGCACCGGGACACTAGACCAAATCGATATAGACACGCACCTTCTCAATATCAAGGAGAACGAGGAAAAAGAGAGGGCTGAAATATCATAGATCAGCCAAACTGACATAGTCCAAGTGGACAAATGGTTGATAAAACCAAGTATACAGTTATGTTCCATCACCGCTGAAGATCGACAAGTGGGAGGAAGGTTGCCACAGTTAGCCAAGGATTGTTACACATTTTAGGTAAACCACCAAGCATATCCTTCCAGGTTGATAGCCCAGTTGGTAGAGAGGTGTCTCACTTGCACCAAGAAGGTGAAAGGATAGTTTTCCAGTAACAGATCATGACATGTGTTTGCCTGTTCTATTTTTAGAACCTGAAGAGTAAAGAAAGGAAGGTGCTCCACCCACATGAAAGATGACAAAGGCAAAGAAGCGAAATGCTTGAACTTCCCATTTTGTAACTGAAAATTTCGGGAATGATTGAAATTCAAATGTTCAAAAGTTTGTATAAATAGGCATTTTGAAGAAAGAAACAGGGTTGGACCTTTTTGGCCGATTGTAATAGAGACTTTTTTGTTTGAAAATTAATACAAAGCAATCTGAAGATTCTTGATTCTGTCAAGTCTGAGTTATAAGTTTGTTTCCTCTGTTATCTTATATTCAATTTCATTTCGCATATATATGTCTGATGAATGCTTCACTGCAATTTAGTATAACCTCTACTATGGTGATCAAGTTTTAGACATCTAATTGTTTGCAGTTTTTCCTCTGTATCAGCTATCAGCGGGTACAAGACCTGTGAATTTTTTATATCTTTATATTTTATGCTTCGTCATATTTCTTCTTGTCTTTTTCTTCTTCTGTTTATAGGGTAAGATTCTCCCTTGATAGGAGCCTCGCATTATAGACAGCTTAATGTTTTATCACATTTCTCACATGATTTATTAAAAATTAACTCAGTTACAGGAAAAGGCCTTTGGTTTTCATTCTATCTGTGATTTCGGATTCGAGAGTACTTTTTTTACGATCCAAAAATTGAGGCAGCATCCTAAACCTTGAACTTTCCTTTAACTTTCCCTGTTCCTCTATGATTTTTCTCGTTGCCAGACAGCCCAATATTGAACCCGGCTTGTCGGATCAAACCACCATCGCTTTGAACCTTTTCGACACCATACTTAAAACAGCCACCACCCAGGTAGAACTCAAACATTCATGGGTCGCCATTGAACAGGATATAAGTATCTAGGAACTTTTGGAAGCAAGACAGAGGCAACATAGAAATCATCCTTATCTTCCTTTCCCAAAGGTTGATCCTCCCTGCTTTTTATCTTTCACGCCACTTTCAGATGCCTAGACCCTGTACTTTCTAGCCTTAAGTACAGACTCTGGAACAACATCTTTCTGGTGCCGTTGTCGGGGACCGAAGTTACGAAACCTTTTCCCTGGGAGAACGACATTCTTAGTTCCTACCCTTTGATAGTGAACAAAGGGTGAATACCTTGTTAAGGATAAACTTTCATCATTCAATTGGCGACTCCACGTTTAAGTAAGTTGGCTTCCGGGCGAAGGAACACCAGACAAAACCCATATGGTAAACAGACCACGCCCATTTCCGATCCCAAAAAAATATTGAAAACAAAAGGTTCCCTTAAGCCGACCACTACCGTCTACCAGCTTAAGTACCCACAGCCTAAGGCTAAGATTTCTTTTGAACCTTCAACAATTTTCCCCCTAAAACCATCAACCCAACTTTATCTCTCCCTGAAATTAAAAGTGAAATCCATCCGACAACCTCTGACGTACATAAAGGTGAAAATCCCGCAGTAAATTTATCAACGATCGATATCCCGCCGACCCTTCAATTAGATTTCACAGCCCCGCCTAGTCTCGAAGAGTATACCGTATACTCAGATTCCACGCCCGCGGGTTCCCCTGATTACATCTCTTGCAAATCCGAGGAATCAATACCTCGCATCCCTTTTCACCTTTCTTCGGTTTTATCGTCTCTTGAAGAAGTTAAGGATTCGTTTTTAGTGTTCCAGAACCCTCTTTATAACGCACCGTTTTCCTATCCTGTAGTACCAATGGTGGCTTCCGGAGGAGGAGGTGGAGGGGTTTTAGGAGGGGGAGGTGGAGGGGCTCCAAGAGGAGGAGTTTGGGGCCAAGGGCCACCCCCGCCTCCCAATTTTTTTTCTAAAGTAGCTGCAAGATATGTGCCTCTGGTCCTGCTTGTCCCTCTTCATGACCTTCCTGAAAACTACATGAAAAACTTACCTAAATTTACAGGGGAAGGGGACTTGACCACGACTGAACATATAAATTTCTTTGATTAGTTCGCAGATATCCTAGGTCTTGAACATGAAGACGTATACTCGAGGTTGTTTGTCCATACTTTCGAAGGACAGGTACGAACCTAGTTTCGAAGTCTACCCACAGGTTCGATATTATCCTATGATTCCCTAGAAGACTCTTTTCTTAGACAATGGGGCGAAAGGAAAGACCATTTGTATTATTTGACCGAGTTTGGGTCTTTAAAGAAAAAAAAATCGGAAACCGTTATGGAATTCATTCAAAGATTTAACAAGTTATATAATAAGATCCCAATTGAATTTAAACCATCCCAACCTCCAGCCAAGGTAACCTTTGCGAGAGCCTTCGAACCTAATTTCGTGCTTCTTTTGAGAGAAAGGAGAGGGGATACCCTGACCCGAATGAAAGATGATGTCGTAGAGATCGAATCTAACATGATGGCTTCCGGCAAATTGAAAACAAAGGTAGAAATGGGAAACTGAGAAACCAAATGTTTTAGGGAACAAGCGGGACCTTCAGGGCCTAATAGATCCTCAGATGATAAAATCGATGATATGGATAGGATAATCAAAGAGTTATCAAATAAGATTTCCATAATGGAACTAGATCAATCCAAGGTAGATCCTTTCATGAAGAGGAAATTCATAAGAAACCCCAATCCTCAAAATCAACAAAGACAGATTAAAAATGAAGACCAGAAAATTCAAACTCCTTTAAAAAATGAAAATTTTATAGGAGGAAACAACCTGCAAGATTTCGAGGACCTGGATAAAGATGTGAAAATTTTGGGTGATGATTGCACACAACCTTACTTAACTAAAGAAGACTATGAGAATTCCTTGAACACACTGCAACCTTCAAATAAAGACGTTGACATAAACAACACTGATGTTTCTATTGATCAAGAAATAATCGATTCTATAATGGCTGAGGTCCAACCTAGGTACAACTTGAGGCCTAAAAAGAAACCTGTGTCGACTCCTCCACCCAAGAAAATTCTCCCCAGAGGATAAATATACCAGCCCATCCGAAAAGAGACCAAGATACCTAATAGAAAAGTAAAAGAGGTAGATTCGTTGAATCCCAAAGTAAAGGAGGCTGAGACCTAAGCGAAAGAAACTAAGACAGTTGAAACACATATACGGGTAGATAAACTCATGGGAAATAAATCAGCACAAACAAATAAGTTAGAAAAGAAGGATCCTGAGGTTTCAACCAGAGAAACGGACAAAGGTAGTGGAGGTTTCAGCTTTGAAAATGAGATAAATAAGATCAAAATACCGATCCCCTTGGTCGAATTAGTGAAAAATCCTGTGTATCGAAAGCAGATAACCAAAATGATAGGTTTTTCAGATCTAGAAAGTCACTCTGACATGATAAACTTGGAATATAATAAGACTAATATCACTTTTGGTCCACATTTCGAGGGTGCCAGAGACAACGTCGCCCCCTTCTATATTGCCCTGAATGTGCATGATCAACTACTGCATAACTGCATGCTAGACTCTGGGGCCTCGCATAATGTGATGCCCAAGTCTATTATGGACAGACTAGGCCTCGAGATCACTAGGCCTTATGGATATCTCTACTCTTTCGATTCAAGAAGACTTAAGTGCATGGGTATGATAAAATATTTAGTAGTCACCCTTGCACAGGTCATGGTGAAAAGCGCCCTGATGGATGTAGTTATTGTCGATATACCTCTAAAGTATGGTTTACTGCTATCTAGGTCGTGGGTAGACAAACATGGGTTGTCTCTTCAACTAGACATGACCTATGCCATGATTCCTATGTTTGGTGGACAATTTACTCGGCTCTACAAGGAAACGAGGCTAGCATACACAGTGAGGGACCCGTAGAATCCTAACAATTTTCATGTTTATGTTGTCGATCAAGATCTAGGAAATTGTATTTTGTCTTTTGATGATGGTGTAAATAGTTGTACAGAAGAGAATTACATAGATGAAAATGAATCAGAAAAGATAGACGAAAATTTGTATAGCACTGGAATTTGTAAAATGTTTTTTGACGGTGCCATGTCATACGAAGGAGAATGTGCAGGAGTATTGTTTTTAGCACCTGAAAATGAATTTGTTATTCCTTTATTTTATAGGCTTTAGTGGGTTATAGAATGTACCAATAACGTATGCGAGTATGAGGCCTTATTCTTAGGATTAGAAGCTACCAGGAAGCTGAACATAAAGAACCTAGAAGTATACTGAGATGCAGAGTTGATAGTGAGGAAGATAAATTGGCAATACCAGGCCAAACACTGAAGATTGAGATCTTACAGGAATTGTGCCTGGGATTTAATTTAAAATTTCTTTTCATCGGTAAATGTTCATTTCATCCCACGCACTGAAAACCTGCAAGCCAATTCATTAGCCAAAATAGCTTCAACTTTTGTACCCCCTACCGCTTTCAAATTAAAATACCACATAGAGGTAAGCCACAGACCATCCATACCAAATAACATACAACAGTGGCGGGTCTTCGAGGATAAGGAACAGATCAGAAAGTTCCTGGAAATGGTGGGTGATTTCTCCGAAACCCACATTGACCAGGAGAACCAAAGCGATCCTGCCTGGATCATGCAAGAGGGAGAGGAGCCTCAAGAGTTCCAAGAGAAAATTGCTAATCATCACATGTTGGTTTTAAAGGACAATCAGATTCTGAAGGGACTGATCCCTCTGGAGAGACTTTTTGACCAAAATGAGATGCCCTTAAAATCTGCTTTGCAACCCCAACCAGAAGAGGTTGAATATTGTGACATAGGGACCAAAGAGGAGTATAGGATAGTAAAAATATCAAAGTACCTTCCTCCCGAGGTAAAAAGCAAGTATAAAGACTTACTCGGGTGGTACAAAGACGTTTTCGCTTGGTCATATGAAGAGCTGAGAACCTATGACACCATTGTGATTGAACATAAGATACCCCTGAAGCCTGGTGTCAAACCCTTTAGACAAAAACTGAGACAAATCAATCCTATTTTATTTCCCATGGTCAAAAGGGAAGTCAAAAATCTCCTAGATGAAAAAATAATCGTACCACTGAGATACTCCGATTGGGTAGAAAACCTAGTCTCGGTTAGAAAGAAAAGAGAGGAAATTAGACTGTGTGTTTATTTTAGAAATCTAAATAAGTCCTCCCTCAAAGACAATTACCCTCTACCGAAAATGGATCACATTTTAGAAAAATTAGTTGGGGAAAATAGGATGTCGATGATCGATGGGTTTTTCGGGTACAATCAAATTGTCGTCAACGAAGACAATAAAGAAAAAACAGCCTTCACCACCCCTTCGGGTACATTTATGTATGACAATATTCCTTTTGGTTTAATGAATGCAGGTGCTACTTTCCAACGTGCTATGGATATCGCTTTCATTGGCGAAAGGAACAAATTTGTGGTTATCTATCTTGATGATCTAACCATTTTTTCTAAATCTGATGAAGATCATCCGATACATCTCCAGCAGACGTTTGAGAAATGCCGCAAGTTTGGTTTGTCTTTAAACCCCCAAAAGTCTCACTTTGCTACGCAAGAAGGTAAAATCTTGGGCCATATTGTGTCTCGAGATGGAATTAAAATTGATCCTAAAAGAGTTGAAGCTATAGACACAATAAATATCCCTAGGAATGTAAAAGAGATTCAGTCATTCTTAGGAAAAATAATTTTTTTGAGGAGATTTATCCCAAACTTTGTTGAAATCGTGAAGTTGATCACAGATATGCTAAAGAAAAACAACGAAGTGAAATGGACAACAGAAGCCAAAGCATCGTTTGCACACATCAAGAAGGTTATAAGCGAGGCACCCGTACTCGCAAGCCCTGATTATCTAAATAATTTTCTTATTTTCTCGTTCGCCTCCGAACACACACTTGTTGCGGTACTCCTCCAGAAAAATAAAGAAGGTTTCGAGCAACCGATAGCCTTTTTTAGAAAAGTCTTAGAGACACTGAAATCAGATATGATATAATGGAAAAAAAATCATATGCTATGGTGAAGGCGTTAAAGGCTTTCAGAACCTACGTGTTGCATCCCAAGGTAATTGCGTACGTACCCACCAGCTCCGTAAAAGACATTTTGGTTCAGTCTGACAGTGATGGAAAAAGAGGATGGTGGCTTGCCAAAATTCAGGAATTCGACCTGGAGATAAAACCAACGAGACTAGTAAAGGGACAAGGTTTGGCTAAACTCTTAGCTAAACCAAATTTTAGAGCCCTCGGAATAAATGGCCTATAGGGATGTGAAGAGTGTGTGGACGTGAACGAGTTCGATGAATAAACAACTGGAATCAGAATCGAAGAGAAGTTTGTTTCATCAGATTGGTACAAAGACATAGTGTCCTACCTGCTAACCTTAGAGTGCCCGAGCGACTTATCCCCATCTAAAGCCAGAACACTGAAGCTGCATGCAGTCAAGTACTGTATATCTGAAAGACAATTGTATTCGAAGGACCCACTTCTCTTCCTGTTGGTTTTTTTAGTTGAATCAGAAACAGAGAAGGTCATAAGCCAATTTCACAAAGTAGTGTGTGGAGGTCTTCATGCCTAGAGGGCAACGGCTTATAAGATCCTGAGGGCAGGATATTATTGGCCCAAACTTTTCTCAGATGTCAACGCCAAAGTTAGAGCCTGTAACCCTTGCCAATTGTTCGCAGGCAAGCATAAAATCCCAGCGCTACCGTTGGTTCCGTTCAAAACAGAAGCCCCTTTTTCAGGAATGGGGACTAGATTTTATAGGCGAAATTAACCCTCATTCTAGCGCTCAACATAAATGGATCTTGACTGCTACAGATTACTTCACCAAATGGGTGGAGGCTATTCCAACTAGAAGGGCTACGAATTCGGTGGTAATAGATTTCTTAGAAGAGAACACTTTGTCTAGGTTCGGCTACCCCTGAAAGATAGTCACAGATAATGCCCAGGCCTTTAAATCTATGGCTATGGTCAGTTTTTGCCAAAAGTACAATATCGTGCTTGGTCATTCCACGACATATTACCCCCAGGGAAATGGGTTGGCCAAGTCTTCAAACAAGAGCCTAATCAATATAACTAAGAAAGTGTTGAGCGAAAACACAAAAATTTGGCATGTGCATTTGAAATACGCTTTGTGGGCAAATCAGATAGGCACAAAAAAGTCTATTGGCACTTCTCCTTTCCAAATGGTGTACGGGACCGACGTAGTATTACCTATAAATCTAGCACTTTTCATAATGAAACTTTGGCAAGATGAGAAAGAAGAACCAAATCATGTCACAAGAAGAATAAACCAGCTGATTGAAGTCCAACAACACAGGGCCAAAGTGGATGAAAGGTTGCAGAAATACCAGGACAACATGAAAGCGCTATTCAATCGTAAGGCCAAAGATAGAGAATTTCTCCCCAAAGATTTGGTTTTAAAATGGGATGCTAGGAAGGAAGACTCGGCAAAACATGGTAAATTCGATCACATCTGGTATGGACCATTCAAGGTTACAACTCCTGAAGGAAAAAATTCATTTATGTTAGAGAATTTGGACGGTAAAATCCTCAATGCCCCTGTCAACGGGCGTTATTTAAAACACTATATGCAATAATTGGTTTCCAAAATTCCCACTGTATATACAGGTTTGTGTTTTCTTTTTATTTCATAATTTTCTTTGGTAAGTCTACTTTCATCAAAAATAAAATAGGTCAATGTTTTTCTACAAGTAGGGATACGAAATTTTCAATGCATTCAATTCTTTTAAAGCCCTAATACTATTCATGTTGTTCCCTTACATGATCCTGGCTTGTAGCCCAAACAAGTGAAAGGGGAAAACAGATGGTCATATATCAGAAGATAAATTCGCCGAAAAAAGGTGATAGAAAAGATTTTATGTTATGTCAAAAGAGAACGAAAATGGTAAGGCAAAGGTGCGAATTCCAGAGAAGTCTATTTTTCAAACGAAGGTATCTAAAGTGTTATGATGGTATCGTAAGCATGATATGTGATTAAAAGAATGAGTCCTTACTCTGGGTCCTAAGAGTTTCACCTAGATAAAGATAAGAGGTAATTAAAATAAGCAGAGAGAGTAAAGCGTCTCCGAGAAAGGGTTCCAAGATTTGGGTTTAATCCATGACCCCTGTTTTTCGATTTCCAAGTCTTTCTTCACTGCCCCTTTCTACCCTCGATTTTGCCTTCTTAAAAAACCAAGCATCTTTCCTGGTTTTCCACAGAGGGAGAAGAGATTACGTTTTAGCTTTGGAAGCTAGAAAACAGATCTTAAAAGGTAATCTAGTCCTCATAACTCCTCACTCTCTGACTAAACAAAGTTATGTGTAGGCTGATCCTGACTCTCCTAGGTTTCTTAACAGTTTCCTAAGGATTGAGGCTTGCTCGAAGGAAGGCCCCTAGAAGTAATCTTTCCCATTTTCCCTGCGGGCTAAGGTGCTTTGAAAGTTAAGAGAAGGTTGGTCTGGGGTAATCAAAGCAAGTTGACAGACCTCCACTGCAAATTTTACACAGGTATCATCCCTGGTATACTTGGTACAACTGATTTCCCCCACTTCGTGTTCAGAAAGTAAAATATAAGATAGATGGTGTAAGGAAATTCATATTTGATTGCCCCCATCTAGTCTAAGAAGACGATGAAAGGATATTCATAAATGATTTCCCTCGTCTCAGCATTTAAATGCATAATTATGATTCAAAGTGGTGAAATGAAATTCAGTAAAAAGGGACAGATAACTTCACTAGGGTACTGAACAGGCTCAATGGAAGTGAAGCAATATTTGAGGTATCTGTAAGGTTGTCATATGTAAATTTCACTCTACTCTGGTTACCAGCCCTTTCGAAACGGGATCTGCATCACAAGTTCAGACAGGGCTCCCCGATTAAAAGCATGAAATTTACTTCATTTGATGCAAGCCAAAAGTCGCAAGATCTATTGGATTTCCTAGGATTGTTTTGATCATCTTAAAGCGGACCTAAATTCAATAGCGAGAAGGAGAAGATCATGAATGGGGCTGCAGCTGAGTTTACAACGCATGGGTGTTTTGAAAATCTTCTCAGAAGTAAAGACAAAATCTCTTTTTCCCTCTGCATCCCCTTCCTAAAACAAGTTCTGCAGAAAGAAGCCTATGACTCCATTTACCCAATATAGGCACGTGGTCTACCGTTCTTCCCGTCTCGTAGGAAGACGGGATCTCTAGTTGGAGCCTATGTTGTGTTAATATTTAAGCCATTATTATAGATGTTTGCATTTCATTAGATAAAAATAGCATAATCCAAGATCACTGAGAAATACACAATCACAAGAGACACAACATTTATCCTGGGAAACCCTCTAGGGGAAGAAAAACTAGCAAAATTTCCTTAATATAGATAGCCAATACAATGCCAAGAGATCTCTATGCTAAAACAGAAAGTCCTCTCCAAGATATGTGCCACTCTCTCTCTCCTTTGCCGATAATAGATCAGAACTTGTCTCTCAAACTGAGCAAGTGATTTATTATCCAAATGAGGCACTAGCCTCCTTTATTTATACAAGTCTGGCACGTGTGAAGTGTCTCCTCACTGGCAGGGCCGACTGCTCCAACTGGGTGGGTAAATCCACATTTATTATATTTCTGGGTCTTCTCATTAACTGTTGGGGCCGACTTCTTATGCTTCATATTATAATTGTTTGTTGACCAATCCGCAAAAGGGGATTTGGTCCTATTACAATAACCGACACGATCAATCCACAATGGGGATTGATCCTATGAATAATATATCAATAATAATAAGAATACTCTTTGCAGTTACAATATTTCAACACTCCCCCTTAACAAGAAGGGTATTCTTCAGTAGCATCATGTGAGAGAAAGAGGACAACATCATCAATAGCATCAAATGGGAGGACAACATCATTAATATCATCTTGGCTGGCGTATCTATAAATCATCGTAAGTTTTCTTCATCAGCAGAATCATCATTCTCGAAAGAATGCCATCATCATCTGCATCAATATGTATCAGTATAAAGTGATACCTCATCACAGCACAAGGCTGGCCCATCACAGTATTAAGTTGGCTCTATGTCATAGTTGTTAAGCTAGTAGCTCAGTGTAAGTCACATCTTGCTTTACATCTAACAACTGGGTCAAAAGAAAGGTATACATCATCTTGCTTTACGTCTAACAACTGGGTCAGAAGCAAGGAACACATCATCTTGCTTTACGTCTAACAACTAGGTCAGAAGCAAGGAACACATCATCTTGCTTTAAGTCTAACAACTAGGTCAGAAGCAAAGAACACATCATCTTGCTTTACGTCTAACAACTAGGTCAGGAGAAAGGAGTCATCTTGTTTTACGTCTAATAGCGAGGTCAGAAGCAAGGAACACACACATCATCTTGCTTTACGTCTAATAATGAGGTCAGAAGCAAGGAATCATCTTGTTTTACGTCTAACAGTGAGGTCAGAAGCAAGGAACACACACATCATCTTGCTTTACGTCTAACAGCGAGGTCAAAAGAAAGGAATCATCTTGATTTACGTCTAACAGCGAGGTCATAAGAAAGGAACACACACATCATATTGTTTTACATCTAATAGTGAGGTCAGAAGCAAGGAACACACACATCATCTTTCTTTACATCTAACAGCAAGGTCAGAAGCAAGGAATCATCTTGCTTTATGTCTAACAGCGAGGTCAGAAGTAAGGAACATCTTGCTTTACGTCTGACAACTAGGTTAGAAGCAAGGAACACATCACATCTACTTCCCCTTTCGAGGAAGGTCCTTTTGGACTATGCCAAGCTTATCTCGGAAGTACTCAAACTTTACACGAGATAGAGGCTTGGTCAACACGTCAGCAACTTGTTCATCCATGCTAATGTACTAGAGCTTCAAGGCTCCTCTCTGTACCATGTCACGGATGTAATGATAGCGGATCTCTATGTGCTTCGACCTGTCATGGAATACATGATTCTTTGTCATCTTTATGCAGCTCTGGTTGTCACATAGAATCACGGTTGCTCTCATCTCCAAATCAAATAGGTCGGTCAACAACTTTCGAAGCCATATAGCTTCGCAGCTAGCAAAACATGCAACAATGTATTCTACTTCCACTGTGCTGAGAGCAATATTGGATTGCTTCCTACTCTACCACGAGATCATGGCTGATCCCAAACTTAAACAACATTCGAAAGTGATTTTTCTATCAGCAAAACTTCCTTCCCAATCTGAATCAGTGTATCCACTCAATGTGAAATTATGATCTCCGTCATAACTGAGACCACAATCTAATGTACCTTTAAGGTACCTCATCACATGTTTTGCAGCCACGAGGTGAACATGTCTGAGTTCTATGAGAAACTGACTCAAGGTGTTCACGAAAAAACAAATGTATGGTCTATTGTTTGTCAGGTACATCAGCGATCCAATAATCTGTCTATATAGTGTGGAATCAATCAATTCTGACGATGTATCGACCAACAACTTCAACTTCGCTTCCATGGGTGTATTCATGGGCTTGCATTCCATCATATCAAATCTCTTTAAGATTTCGACCGTGTACTTCCCTTGGTTAAGGAACATCCTTAGGGAGTTTGCCATACCTCAAGACCTAAGAAGTAATGCATTAGGCCGAGGTCTTTCATTTCAAATTTCGAGGCAAGTCTCTTTTTACATTCAGCGATGAGATTTTCTTCTCTAGTTAAGAATAATTCATCCACATATAGCAATACGATTACTGGCTCATTATCCATAATTTTGAAGTAGAGATTTGAGTCTGCTTTACTCTTGGTAAAGCCTAAGCTTGTCAAGAAACTGTCTATACAGCCATACCAAGCTCTAGGATCTTGCTTCAATCCGTATGAGGCTTTCTTCAATCTGCAAACATGAGACTTCCTATCTTCTACCTCAATTCCTTGAGGTTGCTCTATATACACTTCCTCTTCTATGACACCATTTAGGAAAAATGTCTTCACGTCCATCTGGTGCAACTTCCACTTCATCTTAGCTGCAAGAGCTATGATGGTCCTGATCAAAGTGTATCTTGCTACAGGAGCGAATGTCTCTTCATAGTCAATGCCTTCCTTCTGGGAAAAAGCCACGAGCGACAAATCTTTATTTATACTTCTCAATACTTCCATTAGTAGCATGTTTTATTTTGAAGAGCCATCTGTAGGATACCCCATATTTATTCTTCGGTCTGGGAACTATTTCCCATACTTCATTCTTCATTATGGATTGATATTCCTCTGTCGTGGCATCTACCCATTCTTTTCTCTGAATGGCTTCTTCAAAACAGGGAGGTTCCTCTTCTAAGAGATCACACATCAAAGTTGTATAACTGGAGAATGGCTTTGGTCTTTTCACCTATCTCGTAGTTCCTTCGGGAACACCATATTTCTCTCCTTCTTGAATAAGCCCTCTAGCCCAAGCTGGCTTTATTTTATGGAGGATCATCATCTGAGGAGGTTCTTGCACTTCTACTATATCATGGTCTCTTAGAAGTTCCTCATTAGGGGAAGTTACGACTTCCCTCTATGGTTCTGTAGCTCTGGGAACCTCCCTCATTGCAGTATTGGGGATTATGGGTTCCTCTTCATATACCTCTTCAAGCTGGCACAATTTAGATTTCTTGAGCGTTGCATCTTCATCAAAGGTCACATCCCTTCTGATCTCAATGTGATGTTGACTTGGTATATAGATTCTGAAGGCCTTGGAGACCTCACAGTATCCCACAAATATTCCCTTCTTTCCTGAAGGGTCCAGCTTGTTTATCTTTTCTTTAGGTATATGAATAAACACTAGACAGCCAAATATTTTGAGATGGCTTACCTCTGGCTTCTTTCCGGTGAACATCTCTTCTAGTGTCTCGAGCCCAAGTGCACTATGGGGCAATTGGTTCTACACATAAACAATTGTCATTGCTACTTCTGCCCATAAGAACATAGGAAGATCTTGATCATGGATCATAGTCTTCACAGCTTCCAGTATAGTTCTGTTCTTCCGTTCAGCTACACCATTTTGTTGGGCATCTTGATCCCAACATCTTTGCAGAATTTCACGAACTCTTTTGAGGTATATTCTCCTCCATTATCTGACCTGAGTATCTTAATCTTCCTTACAGAAAGGTTCTCTATCAAGGCTTTGAATTCCTTGAACTTGTTGAACACTTCAAATATATCCAGGTCTTTACGAGAATAATCATCAATGAATGATACATAGTATACATACCCACTAATGGAGGATGATGGCATTGGGCCACATACATCTGAATGAATGAGTTCTAGGACTCCTTTTTCCTTGTTGTCCCTCTTCAGAAATAGGTTCTTGATGTTCTTCCCTTGTGCACATCCATTGCATATGCCTTCATGGTCACCTATGAGTTCTAGTAAACTTGTGACCACTTTTCATATGTATGGTAGTGCCTTGTAGTTGATGTGAGATAATATTCTATGCCAAGATTCTTCAATGGCGTGGGTCATGGAAGCTTCTACGTGACCCTTTAGCTCATGCAAGTAACCTTCTTCTCTTCCAATGATGATTGCTTCATTTATGGTCTCTTCTTTAGCACGTTGCCTTCTGCAACCTTCACTATAGCTTCCTCAGGGTTATTACATGTGACCTGGAGCAAGGTCAACAAAGAAACAAGCAAGAATAATATCCCTCTGATAATGTAAAGCAATAGCACGAAAAATCATCACAGTAGCTCCTATAGAGCTATCACTTATAATTTATCTGAAGCAAAGATTAAAGGTAAGGAATACAATATGAAATGAGGTCAACACTCTTATAGTGTTGTGACCAAGCATTCTTCCATGGCAACCTGAAACTAACACACAAGGTTTCTCCTAGAGGAGATGTTAGTTGTATCAAGCAAAGCATATACCTCTATATGCTTACATGCTATCAGGTATAATACTTTACAAAGACTATTGTCTCAACTATAGTCATCAACTTGTCATGTGTACCTTTGAATCTTAATTAATCAAACCTGGAGCCTTGTCCTCAAGAATAAGTGCTTGCTTTTCTTCCAGGTCTCCTTCACTCAAGTGACGAGTGCTTTGTTCAACCTATCTTTTGTACTAAGACAATACGCTATCTTGACAAAAGGTTAGGTTAGAGGATAAGCTCTATGATCAACTTTCAATCCTTCTAATAATTTGATCATAGCTTCAACATGCAACACTAATAATGTCATGACAAATAGATGCATATCAGAATAATCACACCTGGGTTGCATCGTTCCTCTGAATGTGTTGGATCTTGAGATCCTTCTGGATCTATGGCAAGAGATCCCTTCTCCTGCAAATACTCTTTAGGGTTTAACCATTAAACATATGTGAGTACATACCTCTGATGACATTTAGAGGTGGTGGCTCCATCTAGTAGCAGCGGTAATCATTACCAACTCTTAAGAAAACTTCAAGGGTGACTGCCACTGGTAGTACGGCTGCTACTGCAACTGCAACTGGTTCTGAGACTACAACTTTAGGGTTTTATGAGAAAAACCCTAATTTTTAAAACTTCGAATTTTGAAAATCTAATCCAGGGGATAGATGCACTGAGCTGAGGTGAGTTAGCTGGTGCAGTCATAATTTCAAAAATCCAACTTTTACCCCTTCAAACTTGATCTACGGATTTCTGGACTGGTGCTTCTGGTTTTTTGGTACTTCTGGTACTCTGGTACTTCTAGTACTCTGGTTTTCTGGTACTTTGTGAAAATAGGGTTTCACTTTCCAGGAGATCCAGCCACTGAAAATGTGCGTCGATGATGCCAAATTGATCCTTAGGGGAGGGCACAACTTTCTAGATAGTTTTAGGGATGAAAAGATTCACTTTTGAAAAACCCTAATTTGCAGGTACTGCAACAGTGATGTTTTTCCTCTTGCGAAATATGCTTCCTTCAGCTTGGCTCTGATACCATATTAATGTTTAAGCCATTATTATAGATGTTTGCATTTCATTAGATAACAATAGCATAATCCAAGATCACTAAGAAATACACAATCACAAGAGACACATCATTTATCCTGGGAAACCCACTAGGGGAAGAAAACCCAACAAAACTTCCTTAATATAGATAGCCAATACAATGCCAAGAGATCTCTATGCTAAAACATAAAGTCCTCTCCAATATATGCGCCACTCTCTCTCTCATTTGCTGGTAATAGATCCAAACTTGTCTCTCAAACTGAGCAAGTGAGTTATTATCCAAATGAGGCGCTAGCCTCCTTTATTTATACAAGTCTGGCATGTGTGAAGTGTCTCTTCACTGGCAGGGCCGACTTCTCCAACTGGGTGGGTAAACCCACCTTTATTATATTTCTGGGTCTTCTCATTAACTATTGGGGCCGACTTCTTACTCTACCTATTATAATTGTCTGTTGACCAATCCGCAAAAGGGGATTTGGTTCTATTACAATAATCAACATGATCAATCCACAATGGGGATTGATCCTATGAATAATATATCAATAATAATAAGAATACTCTTTGTAGTTACAATATTTCAACATGTTGGAGCCGCCTTTTACAAATGGTTGAAATATAATTTTTGCAATCAAAAAATTTCCCTGACATGCGAAGTGGCAATAGGCGTTATAGTTCTAAATCATCATCACCTAACCATTAAGCAATTCTATCACTTTTCTTTACCTTTCTCTTTCGCGCTTCCAGAGTTCCAAGTTGCAAGGTTTCCAAACTTTGATACGCGAAGTCGCGAGACGGTTCCAAAAGTCACTCGGGTTAGTGTCAGGGTTAAATCTTTTAAAACATAGTCAAACACTATTAGGGTTTCACGTCTCGGAAATCACTCTTCCAAATAACTATACCTTCGTAGCCCCGAGTCACGAAGTCGTGATATTCTTTAAACATGGATTAATTAAGCACTTAATGCAGATTACGTTTTTCAAACTAAATCGCATCATCGCAATTTTGGGTTTTGGGGGCTCAAAGGAAAGGGGTGTTTTCTCCCGATATGGCGAACGCCGAAAAAGGAGATTAAAGACTAAAACAAGCCTAATTAAAGGAGCTAAGCTAGATCAATAAATGCATTAATACAATTTTGACACGCACCGTCTATGGGGTAAATTTAAATGTTTTTGCGCTGATTTGTGCTAGGACCCACCATAAAATTATGGCATTTATTTGAAATACAGCGAAGTGACAGGTAAGGATATTTCTTTTACTACTAAATCTTTCTTTAAAAACGATTTGACCGTTCTGTTCACAATGACACCGGGGTTTTAAATGGTTAAGATAAAGAGTTTTTTCTTTCATTATTTCAAATTTCATTTCTATTTTGCGCAACGAATTTTTTTCATCAGGCTAACTTCTATCTGTATCTACATTTTTACTACAGGAGAGCTAAGTACAGATTCCTCTATCATGGCTCCACAAAAAGCGTCCAAGGCAATTGCTGAGAGTTCAGGTTAAGGCACAGATATTGTTTCCGATACTTCACCCCGAAGTATTGATACTATCAAAACCTGGTCATATGTCTCTGACATTCTTCAGTTCAAATTGGTGGACTACTCAGACGATTCCAACGATAACAAGAAGGACGATTTGGCCACCAAATACAAAATCGCCGTTCAAGCAGAGATGCACAAAATAACGGCAAGGCCACGGCTCCTTCCCTATTATGATATGATAAAATGGGTTCTAGTCCAGGAAGGGGACCCTCGACGAGGGATGGATTCAGCGAAGAACTAACGCCCATTACTATAGAAGAATTTCCTCCAAACGAATTTTTATTCTATAAGAAGAGAAAGGCCATTGTGAAGCAAGATATTTACCGAGAAGCGGGCACGGTAGCCAAAAAATTCAAAATCCTAGCCGATGGAAAATCCATGAAAAAGGGGGAATTCGCAACTCAGATAGCAGGGATGTTGGGGGATTTTGCTACAGCCAACCAATACTCTGTCGGATCCCTAAAAGAACAATTAACGCGGAAGAACCGCTTGATCAGAACTTTGGAGGCTAAGCTAGCTACAACAGAAGTTACTGTCAAAGATCAGGTGAACACAGGTCTAGAGCTAGTCAGAGCAGCCGGTCAAAAAGAAATCAAGAAACTCAAATTCGATATTGAATGAACACAACTATCATCCCAGACCAGTCAGTCACAGATGAGCCAGCAAGAAGAATTGATAGGGCAGTTACAGGCAAAATTAAATTTTGTCGAGAGCCAGGTGATAGATATCGGGATATTCCAATCCCAAGCTATTGAAATCCGAAAAAGAGTGTCAGCATCTCAACAAGATTTACTTGCTAAAGTGGAAACCATTCAAAACCACTACCAGAACATTGATCAAGTGTTGGAAGACATCTCTTTGAGAGAAAGAGAAGTTGGGGCGGCTCGGGTCGTTTTCCAAGAGGTTGTCATAGCCACGACGAAAAAGGAAATGGGTAGTAGTTTTAAGCTCTCCATCCCAAAGCAGACCAGAGGTAACATCTTGTTGAAGGCGTGGGACCGAAAATATCAGAGAGCAGAGAACAAGCTAAAGAGGTAAGAAACTCTTGTGAAGAAACCTTCAGCTTGATAGATGAAATTTTGTTGAGTCTTGATAATGGAAGCAGTGTTGTGACACTGGGCCAAATCGATATAGACAAGCACCTGCTCAATATCAAGGAGAACGAGGAAAAAGAGCAGGCTGAAATATCACAGATCAGCCAGACTGACATAGTCCAGGTGGACAAATGGTTGATAAAATCAAGTATACAGTTATGTTCCATCACCGCCGAAGACCAACAAGTGGGAGGAAGTTTTCCACAGTTAACGAAGGATTGTTACACTTTTGAGGCAAACCACCAAGCAGAGCCTTCCAGGTTGATAGCCCAGTTGGTAGAGAGGTGCGTCACTTGCACCAAGCAGGCAAAAGGACAAGTTTCTGGTACCAGATCATGACATGTGTCTACCTATTCTATTTTTAGAACCTGAAGAGTAAAGAAAGGAAGGTGCTCCACCCGCATGAAAAATGACAAATGCAAAGAAGTGAAACGCTTGAACTTCCCATTTTGTAACTGAAAATTCTGGGAACGATTGAAATTCAAATGTTCAGAAGTTTGTATAAATAGGCATTTTGAAGAAAGAAATAGGGCTAGACCTTTTTGGCTGATTGTAATAGAGAATTTTTCATTTGAAAATTAATACAAAGCAATCCGAAGATTCCTGATTCTGTCAAGACTGAGTTATAAGTTTGTTTCCTCTGTTATCTTATATTCAATTTCATTTCGCATATATATGTCTGATGAATGCTTCACTGCAATTTAGTATAACCTCTACTGTGGTGATCAACTTTTAGACGTCTAATGGTTTGCAGTTTTTCCTCTGTATTGGCTATCAGCAGGTACAAGACCTGTGAATTTTTTAGATCTTTATATTTTATGCTTCATCAGATTTCTTCTTGTCTTTTTCTTCTTCTGTTTACAGGGTGAGATTCTCCCTTGATAGGAGCCTCGCATTATAGACAACTTAATGTTTTCTCACATTTCTCACATGATTTATTAAAAATTAACTCAGTTACGGGAAAAGGCCTTTGGTTTGCATTTTATCTGTGATTTCGGATTCGAGAGTACTCTTTTTACGATCCAAAAATTGAGGCAGCATCCTAAACCTTGAACTTTCCCTTAACTTTCCTTGTTCCTCTATGATTTTTCTCGTTACCAGACAGCCCAATATTGAACCGGCCTTGTCAAATCAAACCACCATCGCTTTGAACCTTTTCGACACCATACTTAAAACAACCACCACCCAAGTAGAACTCGAACGTTCATGGGCCACCATTGAACAAGATATAAGTATCCAGGAACTTTTGGAAGCAAGACAAAGGCAACGTAGAAATCAGCCTTAGCTTTCTTTCCAGAAGATTGATCCTCCCCCCTTTTTATCTTTCACACCACTTTCGTATGCCTAGACCCTGTACTTTCTAGCCTTATGTACAGACTCTGGAACAACAGAAGGAACAATTCCCTATCAAACCAAAGAAGGAAGTTGAAGAAATTTTAAAAGAAAGGGCGAGCATAGAGAGAAGGAGACACGAATATGTCAAATAATATTTGGTTCAATAGAAGAATGCATGTCCAAAGATTCTACATGGGTTTTAGAAGCACAACTTGGTCAACTTTGTTGGCCAAGAACTGTTATTGTTTACACCTTGCAAGCAAGGGTTCACAATTAAAATACCAAGGGAATTTGATGGAGGAGCATTTTTTTAATTCCACTTTGTTCAATTCTAGTAGTAATGTTTAAAATTCGATAAAGAAAAAAGGAAACATAACATGAATATTTAGGCATAAATCCATGGGGCTATTTGTTAGAATAGTTATAATGTGGACCTAGTTAACATGGTCAACTATGGTCATCAATCATCAACCTAAGGAGGTTAAGGACTATAAAAAGGAAACCATTTGACAAGATCCAAGATAGTTTGAAGAGGTCATTTGGAAAAAAAATATTGGGTTGGAAAACCTTAGCCATGTTGATAAATGAGTTGATGTAGAGTGAGGCTTCAAGCTTGCATTATGATGTATGGGTGTTGTGTTATTTATATTAAATATGTTGTGTGAAAACAATTGTAAAATATTTCTTGATGCAATTATGCATTGAAATGTTTGCTATATTGAGCAAGCTATTAGAAGTTAATATGTAGCTTTTATTTTAGTGATATTGATCGATATGCATATTGTGTATGTTTTTGCCTTACACCACTTGCCAAAATAAAACACCACTCCTCCTTATGATAGACTTTATCAAAATCATTTCTTATAAAGAAGATATAGATATTATACAAGCAACTCATTCCATATCTCGAAACATCACAACAATATTATCCAAGATATATAGGTCTTTTTTGAAAGGGGGCATATGGGATAAGGGGCACTCATAGAGTCCAAACGAAAATCTGGTAGGAACTATGTCAAGTCAAAGTTCCACCCTTGTATTGGGAGATTTGCTCATGGATCTTTGCTCTTAGGGTTTTGGCAGATTTTAGGACCACCTAGGGATTTTAGAAATAACTAATGGAAAATGTGAAATTTTGGTTTTCCTGAAAAAACACCATTGTAGAAAATGGGTCAATTTGAGTGCTCTATATACTATGTTAAGGTAGGTGCTATTGCAAATTTGGGTTAACTTTGGCTAGATGCATGGTCTTGGTTCATTAACCTATTTGGGGGTGGCCTATTTGGGGGTGGCCTATAAGGGGGAAACTTCCACTGCAAATCAAAACCAAAAAGACGGTTTTGACCTAAATAATATAGAAAAAAACTCAATATATCACATTTTTATGATTGAAGCTACTTGCAATAACATCATATATTTTTATAGCATTTAAGTTTAATCTTAAGCATCATAAATTTTATAATAAAAAAATATAAAATAAGTGGTAAATATATTAATTTTGCAGATTTACAGATAGAAAGATTAGATGACCCAGTAATAATCCCAATGTCCACACCAAATGACTACATGATCGTTTGATCCCTTGCGCTTTGCTCCGCTCAGGGGACGATGCTGGGCTTGTTGCAGATGCTGGGCTTGTTGCAGATGCTGGCTGTATTTCCAGTAAAATATTTCCTGGATAAATCCTGAAAGTCCCAAAACAAATGTCAGTACAAGCTTGAGAATAATAGATGACTTCTGAGGTGATTCAATACCATAACTTACCGAAGTTCAAGGCCAGGTTTCCTTAGTCCTTCGGGTACTTTTCCACTAAGCTCGTTATTCTGGAGAAATCTGTCACAAAATGAACTCATCTGAGCCAAAATTGATCGCATCTACACACGATTATAACCATATATATCATTGTCAATTTAATTTCCTGAAGACTCACGGAACAGGTATGAACTTACAATTCAGATAAATATCGAAGGTTTGCCAAAGACTTGGGAATTGTTCCACTTAGATTGTTGCCTTCCAAATGCCTGACAGTATGAAAAGAAATCCCAGATGCCAGCAAGTTAGATTTAAAGTTGTAGTATTTTAATTTTTGACCATTAATCTTGCTACATGTCAAGCATTGTAGCCAGAAACACAATTTTTAACAGATGAAGATCAAATATCTTACACTGAAGAAAGCAGCTTCAAGGAACTCAAGTCGGGAATTGGACCCGATAGATTGTTGTCTCCGAGCCAACTGTCAGAATGAAATCAAGATATCAGAATCCAAGGTGTCCATAATTACTTTCAGCATACATTGCATTAGCTAATTTGTTGCTTAATGAATCACGCAAACAGTTTTCTTACATATGGGTTAATGCGGTTAAATTCGCAATACTCGGCGATAATGATCCAACAAGTCCCGAGCTTGTTAGATTCCTGTATCAAATCAAGATCAAATTTTCAGGAGATGAACATAAATAAGCAGAATAACAGAAACAAGAAAAAGAAAAAATGCAATCGACAAGTAGAAACAAGAGATTTTGTGGCATAGATTCCAATAATCCATTGAATTAAAAGGAGGAACGAAACATACAGAATAGTGACCCTGATCCGACTGCCTTGTGAGCATGTTATACCAGTCCATGAATATCCGACAGGTAAACAAGGATCTCCTTCCCAATCCACCGGCACATTTGTCAAACTCTTCTTCAGCGCATTCAGGGCTGTTACTGTGAGAAGATCAGCACGAATTAAAGCCGTCAAAATTCATTGAATGATCTCAAATATGAACGAGTATAATAGTTTCTTTTACAATTGAGGGCAGCCTTACCATCCCGTGTAAGAGTCCTTCCTCCCAGGCTAAACAGTTGAAACACTTCTCCCGCATTAATTAATGGCCCAGAAATAGACCCAAAAACAGGATCCAGTGATAATTTTGTGAGCCCCTGCAGTGTCCAGTTGGGGGAAAACACCGACCATGCAGAGTAACCAGAAACGTTCAAGCCTGAAAAGAATGGAATGCCGTTGAAAGAGATGTTGAAAATTCGAGCTCGTGGAGGTGCTACATTGTCGATGTTGTTGAAATACAGAGCAATGTAGTAACTGGAATCCTCGAGACTTTGCTGTGGCCACTGGATCTCCATTGACTCCAGCTTGTTGGTTACCAGAGCAGTCTCGAGAACTGCACGAGGAGGAATATTCCAAAACCCAGATACAGATATGTTGGTTATGCTGATATTCTGATGAGAATCCTGGAAAGGTATCCAAAAACGATCATACGGATCGGCTGGATATCTGGTTTCAATCAAACAATGCAATATACTTCTCAGTTCTCTCAATCAAAGGGCAGAATTAGATATTTAACCTAGATATTTGAACGAAGGGATTCCAGTGATTTAGAGGAGAAGTGCTTTGCTTCGCTTTGAACGGGAATTCCAGACCAAAATAGCCGGAACAATGTCAATATTTTGTTTTTAAAGCTGTTGTTGAGAATAGTAGCTACTTTTGCTTTCTTCAATTTGATAAAGCTTGTTATAAATTTCAAAACTGACAAGGTCTTCTGTTCTATGAAAAAATTTAATTATAAAATTAGAAATTCTATACTTATTATTCTACAAATAAGATTAAATTGAGGATAAAGTGTATGTGATTCTACATTGTACAATATATAAGGATTTGACTCCTAAACAAGTTCAAGGTTTTCATACCTGAAAATATCATTTCCTGAGTACCCGAAGTTAGTGCGAGCCACCATCGTCATACCATACTTTTTGAAATTCGTAGATTCGTACATGGAAGGGATGAGAAGCCGCAATTCAATCGCAGAAATGAATGGATCTCCAACTGTCTTTGCATTCCGTCCAAGGCATATGCTTAGCGTTTTGCCTGTGGATTCTATAACGGCCTCGTAGAAATAATTTGTGGATGTATTCACCAAACCCCATATTGTCCCATCGATTATTTGATCGAAAACTGGTGGAGAATTCCTGCCATCATAATCGCCGTAATTATAACTTGTGCGCACTAAATAGGTTCGTCTCAGTAAGACAGGCAGCACGTAGCAATATTTGCTAGCAGAGCTGTCGGAGAAATATCTGAGAGTTGTTAACCAGGTGAGCGGACTGGGGTTTCCAACGGTTTTTGAGTATCCCACTTTGGTGAATCCATTGTCTGGAACCCATTTCAGGCGAGTGTTTGAATCGGTATAACTGTCGGTGGCGCCACAGTCTATACTGATAAACCCTACAAGTGCAAGGGGGAGGAGATTGAGATTTTATACTGATAAAACCTACAAGTGCAAAGGGGAGAAGATTGAGATTTTATACTGATAAAACCTACAAGTGCAAAGGGGAAGAGATTGAGACTTTATAGTGGTAGAAGCTATTTCCAAATAGGCGTATTCCACAGTTTTTCACACACCCATCACAATACTTGTTAAAGCCGAAGACAATTCTATTACATAAAACTCAATCTGTGATCAAGCCTGTAAAAATTGAATGTTTCAAGTATGCCATAAGATTCTGCTGATCAAATTTCACAAGACCTACAAATATAACGAACAGTGTGAAAATAACAAGGTGCCATACCTGATTGATCTGACTGGACAGTAATGGCAAGCATAAAAACGAAAACCAGCCTGATCAGAAGCATTTCTGATCAAGTTCTTCAGCAGCTTTTTAATGCAGAGATTATAAGAAATAACGGTCTTCGCCTTCCCCAATATCGATCTGAATAATTTAACGTACTGCCTGTGCAGATATTGCTCTCGTTTGGATAGCAATTAGGAGGCCTGGAGTTGATTGAAAAGTTCAATAGGACTCCGACCCATAAGAAATTGCCTCCATGAACGTGGTGGCAATGAACTTGGCATCTGCGATATTGATCCAATGGGATTGGATTCTGGGCCGTCGCCATTGACCCGTACTCGATCACAAAGGGCCGAGTCTCCGCCAAAGAAACTTGGACCCTTTCAAGATCGACAAGGCGACTATTCATTTTTTCTTTCTTTT
This sequence comes from Picea engelmannii, assembly GCA_009831015.1. Classification (NCBI taxonomy): domain Eukaryota; kingdom Viridiplantae; phylum Streptophyta; class Pinopsida; order Pinales; family Pinaceae; genus Picea; species Picea engelmannii. The sequence goes on along the minus strand of ML781607.1, from coordinate 584,441 downwards.
ATATCGATCTGATGTCTGCAAAGAACTAGAGCCTATGTATGGGTTAGCTGGTGCTGTTTTTTTTTTTGGTCATTTTGAATTTGTCTCCAATGCGTGCTTCGCAGGCGCCTTTGATAGAGATATCCAGGGTCTTACCATAACCGTGGGTCCACGCAAGATGGCCAGCTTTCCCATCTGCATATTTTTATTCAGACAACTCTCATTATTTATAGTGCATCTCGCATAGGATACGAAGTGGGTAGCGGAAGGCAGGTTGCTTCAAACGCCAGCTTTCCTATCAGTATATTTTTATTCATACAACACCGCATTCTTTAATGTGGAGACAAAGTAGAGGAAGGCGTGTTGCTTTCAACATTGTCATCGACTTTAATATTTATGGTTGCCCCAACTAAGTTATGTAGGATATTTTTGTTAGCTTAGTGAATAGGATATTTAGTGTTTAATTCCCCGCACAAACCAATTGGTATAAACTAACCAATAAGTCTAAACTTCATGGGTTGATATATCCTACTATTAGTTTTAATTTTAAAAGTTTAAGTATACTCATATGGTAAGGTATGATAAAATGGGAGAGTAGAGATAAATTATTGTTAAAGCAAAGTTTTATTGAATTAATGAATATTTGCACAAAGTTTTATTGAATTAATGAATATTTGCACAATGGTTTGTGACTCATTATATATAGTTCATTTTTTAATGTGGAGACAAAGTAGAGGAAGGCGTGTTGCTTTCAACATTGTCGTCGACTTTAAAATTTATGGTTGCACCAAGTTATGTAGGATATTTTTGTTGGCTTAGTGAATAGGATATTTAGTGTTTAATTCCCCGCACAAACCAATTGGTCTAAACTAACCAATTAGTCTAAACTTCATGGGTTGATATATCCTACTATTAGTTTTAAAAGTTTAAGTATACTCATATGGTAAAGTATGATAAAATGGGAGAGTAGAGATAAATTATTGTTAAAGCAAAGTTTTATTGAATTAATGAATATTTGCACAATGGTTTGTGACTCATTATATATAGTTCACTAATCAAACTTATTTCAAAGATAAATGGAGAGGTTGAGATAATATATCAACAACACACTAAATATTGATCTCATAAATCCAACTCTCAAACAACCTACTAAGAATAAGATCACACAACTCACACCTAGAGATTAACTCTACTTCTCAATACATTAGCAAGCATATTAGATAAGTAGCAATTATATATTCCAACACTCTCCCTTAATGACTACTTATCTAAATATCTATGTGGTCATATCTTCATCTGCTCCCTCTTCTACCTGCATCTGATTATTGATGTCCATATAAAAAAAATTCCATCTACTGGAATACGCCGCTCTAACCGCCAGTTCTCTTGGAATCCTTTTCAGCTACATGGTTCATTCAACCATTATTCCTCATACCTATACTTTTAACTTTAACTCCCCCTTCATCACATCATCATCAACCAAGGTTTTTTTTCGGGCTTATCCATAACCATGCATTGGGTTTTCTCAAATTACCCTCAACCATGCACCAAGTTTTCTCGGATTATCTGTAACCATGCTCTAGGTTTTCTCGGATTACTCTCAACCATGCACTCTCAAGTGGTTTTCTACTTACCACAAACCATCCTTTACATATTGCTTTTTAGATCACCAAGAACTTTTCACATTAGGGGGCTATACAATGGCTCATGTACATAGTATTCTCTAGGACCACTACATCAAAATATTATAGAGTTGCTTTCAATTACATATGTGACTCACATTATAATATTATAATATGGTCACGAGTCTATCACCTTCAAACCAAAAAATATCAATAACAATACTTGTTAATCTGCAACTCAATCTCAGATTGGAGGGTGTGTGAGTCTAACAGAATGAGAACGTACATCTCACTTCGCTTTTCCTTCTTCAACAAATCGACAACTTCATTCATCTTTCTCCAAGTAGCTATCTCCTTGCATCGATCTCCTTTTCTTCAGCAAAGTGGTCGCACATGGGCTTCTCTTCCTCTTTTGCTACAATAAGCAGTGTCACATGCCTTCTTCAACTCTCAAATTTCTCTTTTGTTGGCTCGAATTTCATCAAAATCGATCTTATTCTTTTGCACTTTCACCACAGCTTAGTGCAGCACGTGGCCCTGTGATTATTACACACATTGATATCTCAATCCTTTGAATGATAAACAAACAATATCATGAATGAAATATTTTTTTTGATGAGGTGTCCGATCATTACCAGATAACACTGTTATGATGCGCATCGCCCTTTTAATTTATTGAATCCCTTTGGAGTCAAAATGAAATTTAATGCTTAATGCAATCTGACCAACCCACACAAACACAATGTGTACATCCACTATGTTTTCCAACTCAGATATTCCGTGGCACTTCTGAATGACAGGACACGTGATTTATGTTGCAATTGTCTTTGTTTCAGTGATCCTCATGGAATTATTATGTTACTGAAGCAGTGTACGGTGTGAGAATCCAAGGGCCAACCATAATAAACCCAAGGAAGTTGTCGTTGAACTGGTTGACTTATCCATCGAGGACATATGCCAGTGGGTAATGTATTCAATGCCATTAATAGGTAGTGGACAAGACCTCACCTTTAGAAGCCTCAATGATAGTGTATCCAGTGCCCATGTCATATCTCTTCGAGGCCTATCAACAATTGACATGCCATCTGCAACCAATATTTTCACCACAAAGGTGATCCCATCTCTTCGATAATCAATTTTGTCACATGCGGGGCCAAACCCCCTGATCAAACCCTCCATCTCACCTCCTCCTCAAGGACTGGTACATTCCCTCCTTCAGTAAATATTCCCCACTGAAGAATAAAATAGATATGCAAGAGGAAACCCTCCAACAATTGATGAAAAGGGGCACTATGGGGATGGAAATCACTCTTGTAGTGATTTTCCCTAAAGATATGGCCTCCACAAAGTAAATCAAATACTTTCTCCTTCAGCTAGTGCGCCCAACCTGTTGGAAAAACCCTTCAATTGCACCCTTCTTGCACAAATCTCTTCTGAATGGAATATAGACTGAGTAAAATGGTGAGGGAGGGATCTTTCATCTCCTTGACCAAGCTTGGACCACGAACAAAGGGATATTTCACCTCCTTGTTGTTCTCTAGGGTTTCTTGACTCAAAACCCTCAAAAGGTAAGTTGCATAGCTCAAGTGATATCAATAGAAGAATAACATGAATGAGGAGTGAGGTGCCCTCCTCTCAGTTTTATACCTCCATCTTCTAATTCTTTGTTGAGTTACTATATGATTTTCACTAAGGTTATTGTTTAATTTCTTCTTAAGTTAATAACCCTTTTTCCCTTTTCATCCAGTCACTTTAATCAAATATCATTAAATCACCTAGTGACATCTTTAGCACCTCCTACCCCTTTTTCCTGTTGGACTATCGTATATAGGGGTGACTAGACTAATAAGTCCTCCATGGTTTTTTCAAGGAGAGGGGAACATTACAGTCTTCCCTATTGGAAATTGCTTTCCCACAAGCAATTTTGTACCTGTTTTCTGTAGCACGTGTTCTCTCTCCCAAGTTGTATCTTCTATAGGAAAATTCTTCCATTTGACCAAGTAATCATTGATATCCTTGTTCCTTAGTTTTTTCTCCCTTACCTCCAATACCTCCTCTGGAATCAAAATCAAGTGTCCCTCTTCATCAACTGGAGGTAGCTCTTCATTAGCTACAACATGTTTTCCCAAATCTCCTTTTAGGCAAGATACATGGAAAACATTGTGGATTTTTCTCTCCAATGGTAATTTTAGTTCATATGCAACTTCTCCAATTCTCCTTTGCACCTCATAGTTCCCATAGAAGCTTGGTTTGAGTTTCTCAACTCCACTCTTCTTAATATATGCTTGTCTGTATGACTGCAGTCTTAAATAAACCAAGTCACCTACCTCAAAAGTACACTCCACCCTCTTTTTGTCCACATACAATTTCTATTGGTTTTGAGATCTATGAAAATTGTCTTTGATTTATTTAAGGATGTCATGGATTTCCTGTGTCCATTTTTTGACCACAGGATCCCTGCTATCTCCAAACACAATTTCCACAAAATCAATAGGATCATAATTGTACAAAGCTTTGAAAGGAGACATACCAATGGATAAGTGGTGAGTGGTGTTGTAGCTATATTCCCCCAAATAGAGTCATTTGACCCATGTTTTTTGTTTCCCTGCTACATAATTCCTATGGTAACCTTCTACCCATTTGTTCACTATTTATGTTTTCCCATCTGTTTGTGGATGGTATCTAGTGATAGTAGTTAACTAAGTACCCACCAAAATAAGCAATTCTTGCTAAAATATGCTCATAAACTTATCATCCTTGTCGCTCACTATTGTCTTGGGTAGTCCATGCAACCTAAAAACATCCCCGAAAAATAATTCAGCTACCTAAGATGCGCTATAGTCCATGGTAATGGAAAAAATGTGGGAAAACTTAGTCAATCGGTCTACCACAAAAAATATACAATATTTCCATTATGTCCTGGAAGCCAAGTAATGAATTGCATAGATATGATTCCCACTTATTCTCTGGAATGGGAAGAGGATGTAATATACTTGTCGGGTGATTATGCCAATCTTTATTCTGCTAGAAAGTATTACACTCCCTGAGGTAGAACATGACCTCTCCCTTGAGACCCTTCCAGGAAAACCTTTCCCTTATCTGCATGTATGTCTTAATAAATCCTTGGTGCCCTACTAATGGTGATTCATGGAATGCCT
>ML781607.1:503182-552786 GCA_009831015.1 Picea engelmannii | reverse complement strand
ATCTTGTGTTCTTTGTGTTCATTGTGGTGATGACTTGTTGATGATATATTGCTGATATGTGCTCACATCTAACTGGTTATAAATGAAAACAATGGGTAATGAATAAATGTTGAATGATAATTGATGAGTTTTTTTGCAAGAGGGAAGTTTTGGGAAAAAGAGCCCCACACTCATTCACCCCCCCCTCTAAGTGTGGTAGGTGTGTCCAACATGCATACCAAGGAATGGTGGAATACAAAGCTCAAAGGAATTGTCCCCTAAAACCTTGGTGATGGTATATGGCCCATATCAGAGCAAGCAAATCTTGTGGAAGGGTTCAGGAAGGTGCTCCTTTAGCAAATGTAGCCACAGTTTGTCGCCCCCCTGAAATTTGTGTGGCACCCGATCTTGATCATGTCGTTGCTTGTACTTAGCATTGGCTCTATCCAAGATGTCATGAACCTGTTGGCAGATGTGTTGAATGCACTCAATGAAGTTGTTTGCCTTGTCAGCCTCAGACTGGACATGGGCTGAATCTGGCCGAGTAGCTACAAATGGCATGGCTACGTCAATGGGACATAGTGGTTGGAATCCCAAGCCCACTTGAAAGGGGATGTGGCTAGTTGAGCTATGGAGAGCCCGGTTGTAGTTGTGTTGTACATAGGGGAGGCTCCCATCTCATGTATGTGAATGCTTTGAGTTTTACATGCACAAAATGTGTACAATCATTTGGTTGATGACATCTATCTAGCCATCAGTTTGCGGATGGAAAGCTGTGGACTTGGTGAGCTTGGTGTCCAACATCGACCAGAGGCTGGACCAAAATGTACTGAGGAACCTACTGTCCCGATCTGAGATGATAGACTATGGGATCCCAAAGTGTACCCACACTTGTTCAAAGAAGAGTTTAGCAGTGGCTTCTGTTGTGATATTCTTCTTGCAGGCCATCATAATGGACATCTTCGAGAATCGGTCGATGACCACAAAAACACAGTCATTCCCATGCTTAGTATAAGGAAGGCCTGACATGTAATCCATAGAGATGGATTCCCAAGGTCGACTAGGAGTAGGAAGCAGAGTGTAGAGGCCTTGCTTCTTGATGGTCGGTTTGGCAATGGCGCAAGCAGTGTAGGACTTGATGCACTTCCCGACATCTCGTCGAAGGTTCGGCCAATAGAAATACTTTTGCAGTACTTCCATGGTTTTCTCAACCTCGAAATGCCCAGCGACCCAACTGTAGTGTGCCTCCCAAATCATCTTGGCACGCTCGCTTGAAGGAACACAAAGGTGTCCTAGGTGACAAAGCAGGGCATCCTGGAGGTGAAAATTGGAAACTTTCTTACCCTCCAAGAGTGTATTGTATGTGTGGCCGAATTTTGGATCACTTGTGTAGAGAAGTGGCCAATCAGAAGTCTCGAGCACAATGGTTAGCACCACAATGGGTGGTCGATTGAGGCAGTCTGCAACATTATTGGTGTTGCCTTTCTTGTACTTAATATTCAAATGAAATTATTACAGGTATGTGGACCACTTCTGATGGTGATCGTTATGCAACTTCCCTTGTGCCTGTATGAAATGCAGGGGTTGGTGGTTTGTGTGGATGATTGTTTCCTTTCCCAAAATGTAATGCTTCCATTGCCGACAAGCCTGCATAATGGAATACATTTCTTTTCCATAAGTGGGATACTTTCATACTGTGTCGGAAAGTGTCTCACTATGATATGCCACTGGATGCCCATGTTGAGTAAGGACTGCCCCAATGGCATAGTCAGAGGCATTTGTCTCAATCTCAAATGGTTGTTTCAAGTCTGGTAATTTGAGCAATGGTGAAGAGCAGAGGCGATGCTTCAACTCCTCGAACGCCTTCTATTGAAATTCAAACCAAAAGAATTTTTCTTTAGCTCCTCCCTTGGTGACTTGACTCAAGGGCCAAGTGATATGAGAGAATCCCAACACAAACCTATGGTAGAAATTGGCAATACCTAAAAAGCTGCAGAGCTCTATTAGGGTGGTTGGGGCTGCCAATCCCAAATGACTTGGATCTTTTCTGGATCCACATGCATCCCCCTCTCATCAATAATGTATCCCAGATATTAAAACTGGGTCATGCCAAAAGGGAATTTCTCCAAATTGGCACACAACATGTGTTTCCGCAGTGTTTGGAGGACTTGCCGGATGTGGTGGAGGTGCTCTTCCCAAGTCTGGATAAAGATCAGAATGTCATCCAAGTACACCACTACAAATGAGTTGGTGAATGGCCATAGGATGTCATCCATTATCCTCATGAAGGTTGTAGGGGCATTCGTCAACCCGAATTGCATGACCAACGATTGGAAAAGGCCCTCCTTAGATTTGAAGGCAGTCTTCCACACATCAGAGGGTTCGATTGGTACCTGGTGATACCCCGACTTCAAGTCGATCATGCTGAAATAATTCGCCCCCTTGAGTTGGTCCAGAAGGTCATCAATCTGTGGAATCGGGTACCTATTCCGAACAGTTATCTTGTTCACTTCCCGATAATCAATGCAAAGTCTCCAAGTCCCATCCTTCTTCTGCACCAACATGATCGGGATCCCATAGGGTGATGAAATCGATCAGATGTGACCTTTCTGCAACAACTCCTGAATCTTCCTCTTGATTTCGTCATTCTATAGAATAGAGCACCGATAGATGGGTCCATTGGGCAGTGGCACACCTAGGGTCAAATTGATGGGGTGCTTGACCTGGCAGTGTAGAGGCACCCCTATGGGGGAGGTGAAGATGTCCTCATACTCCTCCATGACCTTATCCATCTATTGTTTTCATGTAGTGGGGCCCTGTCTGGAGGTCATGGACATAGTCTTCCTCTTTCCCTGAGGGAAGATCATCAAGAAAACAAATTTCCTAGTTTTGGAAATGAGCTTACTGCATTGTTTTGCAATAACCATAGAGATGGTGGTAGGCAGTGTTATCTCTGGTATCCTGTACATCTTATTGCCTAAGGTGATAATAATAGCATGAAGCCTGGACTCATACACAGCATGTCACTTCCACAAGTATGGTTGGCCTAATAATACATCAAAAACATCAAGAGGAGCAATGTCACATAATACCTCATCCGTGAAGGGCTTGATGTTGTAGGGAAGGCGACATTGTTGGCTGACGCGGAGGTCCTGTCCTTGGTGCAACCACCCAATGGTGTATGGTTGTGGGTGTGTTGTGGTCGTCAAGCCCAGCTGCTTTATGACCTCTACCGAGATGAGGTTCTTCTGGCTCCCGTTGTCGACAAGGAACTACAACGGGGAACCCTTTACCCACATCTTGGAATGGAAGAGACGCTCTGCCTCCTCGGGATCTTTTGGTTCCTCCTTCTGGATCTTCGTGGTGGCAATGATGGCGTTGGGCTCTGCATCGATAATATGCTTCCCCCTATCATTCCCCTTGTCGGGTTCTGATTCAGAGTCGGAGCATGCATCTGATTCAAAAGCCTTCAACTCGGCTACTAGTGACTGCTTGGCCCGACACTCACTTATGTTGTGAGTGAAGCTCTTATGGAACTCACACCACTTCCCTGTGTCCTTTTTTGGCTTTGTGGTGTTGTTCTTTGCTTGTGGATTTTGCGAGTTTTCCTGGGTCGCCCCACCTTGGCTTGGTCCTTTTTTCTGTGGTTTGGGGGTACCTTTCCCTTGCTTCTGATTCACAGACCTAAAGTCTCGCTTTTTCTATTTGAACTTCTGCTCAATCTTGGCAGCGTATTGGTACACCACACCAAGCAAGGAGATGTCGAGGAACTCTATTTCCTCCTAAATGTATCTGTGCAGAAAACTACGATACTTTAACACCAAATGTTTCTTTGAATCTTTGATACCCAACTTTGTGCGTAGGGTATGAAACATATTCATCATCTCATGCACATCTTGGTCCCTTTGCTACCACAACGTAGTCCATTGTATGTATTTGTCCTCATAGCTCCCCAAGGGATAATATTGTTCCTTGATGGCGTCTCGAAAATAATTCCAAGTGGGTGTGGCTGAGAACAGAGAGGGTTCCCCCTCACCCTATTTCTCCGAGTAGGTTTCCCAACAGTCCTTGACATGGGGGGCGGCTTTGAGGAGTGCGAAAATAATCCTTTCTCAATCGAAAAATTCATGAACCCGGAAATATCCTTCTAACAGATTCAACCATCTATCTATGGCATCTGCATCTATTTGGCCCTCAAATATGGGAATGTCAAAGTTTACTTGTACCTTAAAAGGAGTGGCGCCTCCAGAGTGGTTGTTGGATGTCGATGTGTCGCTAGTGGGAATCCGTTGAAGAATCTGGGAAAAGTTGTCCATCATTGTGTTCCTTTGTTTCTCGAGGGCCTCCTCGAGAAAAATTTTGATAGGATCTCCTGCTCCCTCATATTTATTTTCTTCCCCCATGGATGGTCATCGGGGTTTGCAAGGTTGATCTTGCAAAGGTTCAACCAGATCGATCCCCAACTCCTTATACCCTGATCTCGTTGGGGACATGCAAAGAAAGATCGAGAACGAGCAAACCACTCTGATACCATTGATCTGGATTTATGTAGGAACACAATGAAATATAGAAATACACATAAACGCAAAGATGCAGCGGAAATAAGACTTCATTTCATTAATAACAAATGACTGAAAAATGCTTACAAACATAATGGAAATAAACTAGCTAGGTCATTGGTAGCTTATCTCTGAGAAGAGATGTGGTGGCTACTGGCCTCTGAACTCTGTGTTATAATGAGGCTCGAAGGCCTATATATTATTGAGAAATAATGGAAAACCCTACACATCCAAAAACCTAACCCTAGGAGATGAAACGCCAAAATATGTGCCCCGTTGGGGTAAATTGGTACATCAATTTCTTGGGGTCGTAACTTTGGCACACTATCTCTGTTTGACACACATGATACATCGTTAGAAAGATCTATCATAGGAATACACTGCTCACAAAGAATATTGGGTCCAGAATAGACGCATATTTGTCGAACCGTTCATTCCCAAAAAAACGTCGTTTAGGGCCTCAAAATAGCTCCAGAAGTTTAGGACCCGAAGAACTACTAAAAATAGTAAATTGTGCTACAATTAAGGAAATTGAAAAATTGAAAGAAACAATGGTGTGGGTCCAAGTGGAATAGGCGAGTGGCCACCAATATCCACCTGGATCATATATGTAGCAAAATCCACTTGACATAACTTGTCAATGTGCTCAAAGAGGAGAAAAACTTAATATTTTCCATAATGAGGTGGTGTTGATCTCAGTACATACTTTCTTGGTTTATAATTCCCTCTGTCAAAGGAAATGATAATTTCCCATACATTCTTCCAAGAATGGCCACACATCCCAATGGGATTTTTCCTCTTGCTTCTTGGAAAGGGACCTACACAAAATCCCTTTTGAGGACCCCATGCATGCTTCCTGTGCTTTCCTAGAATTTATGCAAGTGGTTGGTTAATACGAGTTGTGCATGAAATTATAGATCCATTGGGACCACACAATTGTCCTTTTCCCTCAAGTGCATGGATTTCCAATCATTCATTTAATCATTCCCAAGTTTTCTAGGGAGGAGATAAGGTGTAGGGATACATTTGTAAATCCACACCTAAATCTCTCCAGTTCATAATTTTATATATTGTGAGAACTATGAGCATACCCAATGTTTTTTAATCACTGAGAGACTCGGGGGAAAATTCCTCATGGACAAGGTTAAAATTATGCACATATCCCCTTCTAGAAATATAACTTATGGACACTCATTTAGAAGTATACACAAGCCCTTGAATGTACTCTATTTTCATGACACCTTGTGGAATTCTTACATATCTATGCCCTCCTTTGTTTGTAGTGAATAGATTTTAAAAATCCATGTTGGCCAACCTTCTATTTTTTTCAACACAATATATCTCGTGCATGGAGAGAGTAGGTGATGTTTACGGGGGGCACATAATGGAAATTTGAATGTCTCTAAATATAGTGATAACACTTGGTCTCATCAAAAATATTTTGAGACCTGTGGTAAGATCTCCCATGGGTACTAGAACGAATAACTTAGATGGAACAATATCTTAGGTTTAAAAGATGTGATTTTAGAGTATGGTTTCCTTAAAATGAATAACACGGTTCTCCTTTCATATATAATAGAGTAAACATATCTTATAAATTTTGGATATAATGATGTTTACAACAAAATCTAACACTCCCAAATAAAATCTAACACTCCCAAATGATATAAATAATAGAGTAAATTTTCTCTAAAAATGGACCTAAATTTTCTCCAAAAATGGACCTTATAAGGAAAATCGTGCTTGTTGAATTGGAAATTCAATAACTAATAGAATTTCAAGTAATTGAGTCAGGGATAAAACAAGTCAAGGATGATTATGTGTAATGTGTCTATTTGACAATATTTAACCATATGTACACCTTATCTTAGTAAATACTCAATATGGAATATTTTATGTTATTATTTATTGTATGATATTTATTATATTTCCATTATTACCATGTATCGATAATAATGTATACTTCCATTATATATTAACAATGTATTGTTATTATTATATAATATTTAATTAATAGTTATGAAGTTGTAATATACTTATTAATTTAGTATTATATAGTTTTAATATAATAGTTAATTCATATTATTAATTTGAAGTATGAGTTGACCTTTTCATATTTAATTCATACTACAAATATCTTCCAATAGGTTTGTCACATTCACATTTGTATTATAAAATAATAAACTATAACAAATATATCATCTAATATGTGTCACATTCACATTTGTGTTATAACATAATAAGCTATAATAAGTATATCTGCTAATATGTCTGGCATATTCACATTTGTATTATAATATAATAAGTTATAATAAGTACATCCTCTAATATATTAGCGACATTTACATTTGTATTATGATGATGATGATGATGGTTAATGTCCGCTAAGACCAAAATTGGTCTATCAAACCTTAAGAAAAGCAAGAGGTTACTTGGATTTCTTTAAAATGTTATTTCTTTTTTCACTCGGAAAAAAACAATGTTTCTAGATATTCATTTCAGAGTCAAAGAGAGCAATGTTCTTTACATAACTAACTGACAAAATACCCTTTAAAAAAAAAAAAAAAACCTTTTTCACTTCCTATACATCAAGAATTTCTACTGAATATAGGCTACAACATCTTAAAAAAAAAACAAATTTCAAGATTCTAACAACTTGATCTAAGAATACAATCGTTATTTTGATGCTTGAAAAGCATTAAGAGACGCATTTCAATAGTTATTAATTCATATTATATTATGGTTGTATTATAAATTATCAATATATATTATTATCATATATTAATAATATATTATTTATTCTACTTTCATATTATATATTAATAGTAATTATTTATTGTCTTGATGTATAATAATGTAAACTTCTCATTATTATTTTTAATTCTCATCTCGTATACCAAAATATTCTCCTTTCTGCCAAAGAAAGTAGACCCATGTGTATATAGAAAAGTAATCAATAAAATTGAGAAAGTAGAGAGCCTTGCTAAAAAACAAGGATGGAAATTGACTCGCCACATCATTGTGAACCAACTCAAGGACTTCTCAAGCCCTACAATCATTCCCTTTCGTTGAAACTGTCCTCGGGATTCTTTCCCAAGGCATAACTCAAACAAAATCCATCTTAGAAATTGATCCAAGGAAGACCTGTGACCATATCCTATGTGTTGAGTTGTTTAAGATAGAAAAAGTTGAGATGGTCGCTCATGCCATAGCTTGCTCAGGGAATATGAATGGGTGAGAAAAGTAATAGAATGAGAGTCGGGTAAAAAATTAGAGAAAGAATACAGGAAAGACTCATGATCAACATTACCAATTACAAGAAGTGTATTTCCCTCAAAATCCTTGATGGTGAAATTTTTTAGAGTGAACTCAAATTTTTTCCATTATGGGAATTATAATAGATGGAAATAAGGTTGGATGATAGATTAGGCACGTAGAGGACATCCTCAAAAGAACCAGTTTTAGTATCAACAAAACCTTTCCCGATGACATCTACACGAAATTCATCCCCAATGAGAATGTGGGGCATTAGACAAGGCTCCAACAAAGAAAAAGTTTCTCTGATAGAACCCATGTGATGTGATGCACCCAAGTCAAGAATCCACTACTAAGAATAATTTGTAGTAGAAACAAGTGCAATTGTTTTCCCTTTTCTTGGTTTGGAAAAAAAAGTAGAGGATTGTTGTGAAGAAGGCATATTAATGTTGTTATTTTTCAGAAGATTCTTCAACTCATCGATATGCGTCTTATGACAAGAATTTTCCTCATGACCAACCTTCTTGTAGTAACTGCAAGTTGGCCTATCCTTCTTCTAATAATTCCCCTTCAAAGAAGAGGAGTTGAAGTCTGATTTTGGGGCAGATAATGACTATGCCTGATCTTAATGTGACTTCTTCTTGGAATTGTTTTGTTTATTTTCAGGTTTCTCTAACTCTTGTTATCCCTTCAACTAACTAACCAACAAATACTGAGATTGAGATGGATTAAGGAAACCCATAGAAATAAGCTTCCCCTCTTCATGCATTAACATTTTTGAAAAGGAATCAAAATAAGGCATTGCATATGCAGATCCCATAGTCAACCTATGAGTGTGAAATCTAGAAACAAATGCAACATATCAAGGGTCAAGTTTAGAAAGAGTATTTAAGACAAGTTGTATGTCATTTTTCTCTACACCACATGATTTACACTATACTCTTAGGTCATTAACCTTTGTTACATAATCATGGATGTTGCCAAAAGATGTAGGATCAAGACTCATTAGTTCATTGTCAAGTTGATATCCCCTAAATTCATCAGTTGTCCCATAGAGAGTTTTTAATTTTTCCCAAATGTCATGTGAATTTGTACATCCATCAAGTTGAAACATTATATCAAGGGAAATTGGACTCCTAAGACAACTAACATCTATTGTTTGTTCTATCATTCATAGTACCTTTTCCTTATCATTTGTTGGTTTAGTTACCTTTTTCTCAACATAAGGTGTATATCCATGATGCATTAAGGAATTCCATGCATTTTGATTCCATGTGTTGTAGTTGTATGGTGTTAGCAATGGAAATTTAAAGTTATCCATTTGTGAAGGAAAATAAAGCATGAGTAGAAAGTGATGCACAAGCACAATCACACCAAGAGACCCCAACTGAATCACTCAATCAAAGATCCCCCCCCCCCCAAGTAAAATGATTTTCTACTTTACATTTAGTGCAGTTACAATTTCCACTAGAAAGAGAACATTGAGTGGGCTTGACTTCAATGCCTTCACAAATCCTCCAAAAATGAGTATGTGTTGAAAGTACAATTTTGGAACAATACCAAGTGAAAACATTAGTACCATTGTGAAGAACACAAAACATCATGTACTTTCAAAACAAATCACCTCAATATGAGTTTTTATGCAAAAGATATGAGCCTTTGAAGTTATCCAAACGAGAACTACACAGTGTCACCTGTGAAAATATGCAAATTCTAGAAAATCCATGCACCAAAATAAAATAAAAAACTATCTACACTAGTGTGGATAGCACAAAAAATTGTCCCAAATAAAAAATTGTTCGAGAAAAGGAGGTTGGAAGCTCAAGATATGAACCTACAAAGTTTTTCTTCAAAACCCAACTTACCCATGCAGAGGGGGTGGGAAATTCAAAATTCATCTTCCACTAAATTTAGCGAAACTACTTCCAAACTTAGAAAAAACACCAACTATAGATACATCCATATAAATTAGTGAAATCATCAAATTTAACGGAATTGTTGCCAAACTTAATGTAACCTCCAATTGTCGAAACCTTCAAATAAATTAAAGAAAATGCTACCAAACTTAGTGAAACTGCCAAAATTCACCTTCTGCCAAATTTAGAATAATTTTTTCCAAACAAAAGTGTGATATGGGGTGTCGTACAGTTCCCTGGGAAAAACAAATTACTCTCCGGACAACTTTGCCCAAAATCGACAAATGGATAGTCAATATTAGGGGTTTCTGGCCTTCTGAGAAATATGGAAGGATTGGATTTGACCCAAAATTCTCCAAAATGGTGGATCCCTACTCGATATAGAAACAAACCTTTGGATTCAAACCCTCACATATTTAGCCTCTGGTGTCCAACTGGGATGAAACAGAAGGAAAATCTAGTTATCTCAGTTGCTCTGGACTCAATGGTGAGGTTATAATGTCTTCGGGAAGCTCTGATAAAACTTGTGTCTGGAAAGTAAAAAACAAAACCCCCATAAACTATTGTTTTCTCCACACTTTTCTAATTCCCTAGATCATTTGAGGATGCATGAAAAGATCATACTCATGTGCTTTGAAAAACATTAGCTCTACATTCAGATTTCTAAAAATATTTCTAACCCACAACTCACAATTGCTCTGATACAATGTAATATTTGGTTGAAAATCCACCCAAGAATGCAAATAAATGAAGGAAAGAAAAGCTAGAAATCATAAATGAGCAAGAATAAAGTATAGTCTACTCAATCAACATATACTTCACATCATCAACATCTAACCCCTTGGGGGGATAGACCCATCATCCAAGAACAAGGTGTAGCATATCCAAGATAAGCACGCACCCACGCTCGCGTGAACACACACACACACACACACACACACACACACACACACACACACACATGCATGCACGTGGACGCACATGCGTGCACACACACACACATGCATATATATCACACCACACCATAATGATATAGCATGCTCCATAACCATCAATTAAGAGAAAAAGGGGTGATCAATAAAGCAAGAACATGTGAGAAGACCACAAACCAACCAACACAATCATCCAATCAAGGAGAAGTGAATCTCCTCCAACCAAAAAACACCATCAAATGATTAAATGAAATGAAGATAAGGGGATCCATGAAGATGAATCTCCATGAAGATGAATCACCCCATGTTGGTCTAAAAGCTCCAAGAAACCAACAACATATCTCCATCGATATGAATAAATTCACAATGTAGGACCTCATACAATATGAGGTGTAATAGACACAATTCTAACAATCCTCTGTTTTTTTCCTTGGTCTTGAAGTTACCTGTGTGCATAGAACATGAATTGATTTCACTGGTGTACTAATATTAATGTCTTTCAACTTGAGGTTCTCAATAACTTGAATGATGTCTTGCACACACCATTGTATCATATTGTGATTCTTAGAACATGAGATGAATCATCCACTAATCTATGAGTACATGAACCAATTAGCATCCACCTAAACATATAAATGTTGGAAATCAAGGAGGTAAAAATGTTATCAAAGTAAACCCATCAATTACTTTCTTAATTCATGAGATATGGTAGCCCATTAAATTCACTAATAGAAACTACTATGGCAAGATATTCAAGTGACTCTCCTTGAGCTTTGGTGCTATGTTCGACCCCACCTACCATGCAACACTTCATGATTGATGTTAAAATACCAATAATAAAACTTATGTTGATCAAACGTGTGTCAATATGAGTAGTCATGTATGGTCATTTGAAAAAAATTCATGATACAACTTTTTGGGTCCTCAACTATTAATACTTTTTTCAGAGTCTTCCCATTAGTTTTTCAAAATTATGACACCTAAATAAGAAAATTGAGATTGGACTATGAATCCTACTTCTAACAATATCAGGAATACAAAAAATAGAGTAATCATAAAAACATTATGTCCCTGCCAAGGCCCACTTTTATTCATACAACATAACTTCATCAAGCTCATTTTCTACACTCAAACCTAACTTTATGTTAGGGTTAGGATTCTTTCATATTAGGGTTTTAGAATTATTGTATAATGATGTTTCAACCTCTTTTTATGAAATTTTTGTTAATGAGTGTAGAAGGCTCATATAATCTTAGAGATAGTTACCACAATTCTAGCCATTGTACTTGCACAATGTGTTTTACCATTGTTTCATTAATCAAAAATAGTTTTCACCATATCTCTATGTTTCTTATATGTGTTAATGATATCATTAGTTTTTGTTCTCAAAATAATATAGATCAATAGTATTAAAGAAATCTTCTCTCTTTTGTTATTGCATGCATGTCCTCTACAAGGCCAAGTACAAGGATTTGGGCTTCAAACTAACTAAATGAGGATCTTCTTCACTAGCACAAGTGGCCTCATACAACTATATGAAGATAAAGACAACAAAGAAGGAGACATTTTCAAGTTGTTTCTCCATGAAGCACTTGAGTGATAGGGGGGAAATATTATGGATCATTACACCTTATATCCTTTGGTGACCACAAAAAATGACAAAGGAACCATTGATAAATAGAAAATTTAGAGAAATGCGTCGTCAATGTACACGTTAATTTTGATACCCTTTTGTTTAAAGGTAATATACATGTAAGAGAATTCAAGATATGGTTAGATTAGCTAGAGTGTTATTTCCCTATTCAAAAAGTTTCCAAAAATGAGAGATTAAATTCACACTCTTGAAGTCCCTTCCCCATGTCAAACATTGGTGAGATACTTATTGTGTGCAACATGCATAAATGATTCTGAAATGTATGGGACATAACCCTCTTGGGAGAATTGTTTGATGCCTTCTAGGAGGAGTATTACCATGTTGGAAACTATGAGAACCATATCATAAATGGACTCTATTGCATTGGAGTAAAGACCATATTATTCCAGAGTTCACCAAATCCTTTCATACCCTAGGTGCAAAATAGGGTGTTAACAACTTCAACTGGCACTTAGTTCTCAAATAACACAGTTTGTTATAAAGATACAACCAAACATAAATGCAATTTTTGAACATATCATTTTTGGTAGAAACATACCATTATGCCATCAATATTGAACAAAAATATTGGTAGAAGGTTAAGAAAATTTTTGGAGCAACAAATAATCCACAAAAAAAGAAGGGTAAATTCATCCCGAACTCTTAGAAAAAGGATAGAGAAATGATAACTAACCTTGAGATAAATATTCAAAAAAACATGCAAAATAGAAAAATGGGAATTTGAAGGACTTGGGAAAATGGTGTGACACATATAAAATCCCTTAGCACAACACTATCAAATGTCATGATAGATAGTCTTTATTCACTAAGGTGAAATCCTAAAACTATGACTCATATTTCATTCCACTAGATCCCATCGATAGGAGGAAATGGTTCACTGGCACAAAACTAAGTGTTATCACTACTGCAAGGTTTTGGTCACAAAAAACAAAAAGGAACTAGAGAAATATGAGCATCTCTTCCTACCATAGAGTTGTGTGAATGGAAAATTGCTACAACTCCTTGTTGACAATGAAAACTAGAAGAAATGGATCTCAATATGGGTCATAAAGAAGTGTTAGAACAACATAATAATCTCAACTTTGATTTTTATGAAGCTTGTTAGTGTCACTCTAGAGATAGTTGAAGATTGACTCGAAGGTTGACTGAGTAGATGACAAAGTGATCAATTGGTTGATCAAACTAACTAAAGTTCATCTCAACCATGTCATCTAATGCATAGGTCAAATCTTAAAACCTTGATCTTGGGTGCACCTAAGGTGATCAAAGTGGACTAAGTCTTCCTCATTTTAAGGTAGTTAGTTACGTCTTTAAGTATATATAGACAATCCTATGTATTGGTCTATCAATTTCATATACATTCATTGGTATGTTTAGCTATGCTCACTTATGATTCAATTTTATAATGATATCTTTCAATACCACCTCTCTTTATCTCTCAAAATTCACATTTAGTAATCTTTTCATATCCTTGGTTCTCCAACGTGGTATCAGAACTAGTGGTTTGTGATCTAGTTTTCTTTATGCAAGTTTCTATGGAGGTTGTTGGTTGTATATGCACTCATGTTTGAGTTATATCTCTAAAATATATTGACTCGAGTTTAAACTTATGGATTAATCATGGCTTGCATAGTTTTTCTGGTTTCAAAGTAAGATCTTGTGGCTTTAAATGGACACAACTGTGGCATGTGGACATAAGATATCGAAATGATATTAAAGGGTAAATATATTTGGAAATTCACCAAGACTATGGTTCTATACCCTAAGTATGAACAAAAAAAATTCATTATTAAAGGGAAGAAGGAAAAGGCTATAGGTGTCACTATGACCTACATCTCTAGGGAGATTCACTTCCATGCAAGTGGAATCGATTTTCTAAATCAAGTATGGAAGAAGTTGAAAAATTTGTTTGATAAGATCGACAAGGGTTGATTTATGTAGATTGTAAAATACTTGATCTCTCTTAATCATCTCTCCTTAGCTAAGATTGAAGATCATTTGGTTAATGAGAATGAGATACTAATGCAATTGGGTGATTGTGGAAAATATTTTATAAAGAAGGACACTTGACTTATAAAACTGATCTTTGATGAATTTTAAGAGAACATATGATCTTTTATGTTTGACTGTCCATGCTAGTTGGTATCTTAGAAAAAAATACAATAAGAAATATATAATTTATTCCTTTTGTGGTTTCTTAATTAGGGAATTGGAAAATTTTCTTGATGTAGGAAAACTTGATAATAATCCATAAGACCATATCCTTGAGGGAAAATGTCAATAGAACTATAGAAAAAGAGGTCAATAATACAATTGGGAGAAATTTCATGGAGGTTACCATGATAGAATCATGATGACCAATGATCAACTAAAAAAGGTAATAATTATAACCCCTATCATATTATGGAAAAGAAGGGCATGTTGAGTTGGAAGAAGACTAGTAATCTTGAGGAAAAGGTAAAAAGGCTTGATGGTGAGGTTTAAAATAATCAATTAATCAACCTATAACATTGAATTTCAAAAGGTAGGGTAGATACCTATACCTTTTTTATTAATACTTCTTAGGAATTGCATGCTCACACTCCTAAATGTGAGTGGATAATCAATTTTAGTAGTATTTGTACCCATCATATGGTTAAGAATGTTTCTCTCATGTTTTCTTTAAATACGGGTAAATAAGAATAATTGTTTGATGCAGACGATATACACTTGCTATTGTTGGTTGTGGTAAGAATGAATGTCAGAATGGTGTGATCGTTGGTGTGTATCATATTGTACCAAGTTTGATTACCAATTTGTTGTATGCAGATATTGGAGGATCATAGTCAACTAGTCGACTAGGCTAAAGAGTCAACTAATGTAATATAATAGATTCACTCGACCAACAACTGCAGTCAACTAGGTAGTCGCATTGGTCTATTGACCAAGATAGTTAGGGAAATTGTAACTACCTTCATATGATGAAATGTCTAAATAAAGATAAATCAGATATGTAAAGTTTGTTGGTGATTAAAGATCATACAATAAAAGACTACTTGTTGTTGGTTCTATAATTAGTTCTTCTCTTTCTCCTCCTTCTATATATGAATGCATGTATATTGTTGTATATTATGGTTTGTTGACTACACTACTAGTGACTAGATGTACTATGTAATCCCTTATATTACAATATTGGTTCCATTGTTAACTTTACTAATTTGGGATTGTACATTAGTTGCATGCATGCATGAATTTTGAGAAAAGATGTGATTAGTGAGCGGAGGGAGAGAAAGTTAAAGAATTATCTAAAAAAATATGTCAGGAAAAATTGACTAACCCTTACATAAGTTAGGGAACAATTTTTCATAGAAATTTATGAGAGGTCCCTCCGGCACTACCTGCATATTGAACCTAGTCTAACCTTAGATTGGAATTGACTAGATGAAGGAAACCAACTTACTTACATGAGTTGGATCCAAAGGCTACATATGTAAGTCAATTGGATAAATATTATACTTCAAAGAGGAGAGAATAAATTTCTTATACAATTTGAGTATCTCGTGTAACATCCTCATTTTAGCGATGTGTAATTAAATACGATGTATGACCGCAGACCCAAATATGCAATTATAAACTTTGCATATGATCATAATAATAAAATAAATGTGACATTGGTTGCAGGTGAAAATGGACGAAGTAATTGGGGGCTAAGTTTCCACAAGTGAGGGGAATTTCTAGGAATTTCTAAGAAAGGCGACCAAGGGAGGGGGAATTATTCATGGGTATTAACTCCAATTCACTTTCTTGAAACTATTACTTTGAGTGAACCTTTCTAATTTCCTTTTGAGTGTATGAGAGACCAATCATTAAACACATGTAAGAGGGCTTAGTGGGAAAATTCACATCCCATAGCTATGAGAGAATGGGGGATAAGTATAATCAATCATGGGGAATGTGAGGCAACTCTCATGGGTGAAAGAGAAATTTGAGTGGCCATTGTGGGAAGTTTTTGCATGAAATTTTGAGAGAAGCAAGCGAGTGGAGAGCATTGGATCTTGAAGGCATCCATAGTAGGTGTTGTGGGCATCTTGTTGAAGAAATAATACTAATTTATTACCATTGGATGGGACTTCAATTGCACCTAGGGAGAATAGTTGGATGTAGGTGTGCTCCAACACGCTCCTCGGGAGAGTTATTTAATCCTTCGTAGCCTCTCTCTCTCAACTGCTAAGTGTGAAGAAATGTTCTTTCTCTCTCAGTGGTAGAGATCAAATAAGTACAAAGGTGTGGATTTCTAGGATGATAGGGTGAGAGAAATGGTCTCAAGATTCATCCCAACAACATTTATGCTAAAAAAAAATTGTTTTTGAATGTTTTCCTTTAGTTCCTATTTATGGGCAGACTTCACTCTCCATGCAAACCCATTTCAATTCTAAATGCACAAAATTTGAATGGAGTTTCTCATGCACTGAAGAGATGTCAATCTACCTACAGGATTTTCTCATGAATGTAGATGAAGATCAAGGTTTGTCTTCATTAATTGCATCGTCGAAGACAATCTTTTGTATGTTTACAGGCTTTTGCAAATTTCAAATGAAAATCCACGCAAGTTGTGTAAAGGTCAATATAGGCAATTGCACAAGTGCATGGAATCCACTTTTATAAGGTTTTAGTCACTTTTAAAGTGAAGTTTCATGGCCAAGGGGTAACCTTGTTGTGATGTATTCTTGTCCATTGGTGAACACTTGAATATCTTTGTGGACGATATTTAAGTGATAACATCGTCCTCCATCTATATATTCCCAAAAAAAATGAAAAATCCTAACATCATCCTCCATCTAGATATTCCCCCAAAAATGAAGAATCCTAAGATATTTTTCTTAAAAAAATTAAGATAAAATTTATATTTAATAAATAATCAAATATATCACTAAGATTGATTTGTGATATATTATTTAGCTATACGTTTTTTTGTCTTATTAGTCCCTGGGACTATAGCATTCGATACGTTGTTCACTGCCAATTAATCCAGTGGTTGACTAAAAATTTGCAATGGTTTAAAATTTTTAGAAAACATTTTGCAGTGATCTATGTAAAACTCTCTTTCGCGTAGTTTAAAAAAAAAATATTTATCACAATAAAAACGTCAGATCCATGTTTCATGCTATAAAAAATTATTACAGTAATTTTTAAAAATTATTACAGTAATTTTCAAAAATTATTACAGTAATTTTTAAAAATTATTTAATTAATATCAAAGGTTAATTATTTAAACGTGGTAATCATATGATGTTACAGTAATTTCTTAATATGATTAGGTAAATGTTAAAAAGTAAACAAGTTAACTGATGCATTCATAAATACAAGGAAGTTATCAACAATAAATCTGAGTGATTGATTTTGGAGGAGGACTAAGAATATACCTACATCTTCAATGTGTAGCCATCCAATTATAATTTAAGATTAAAAAATCATTAATTGTGCCCATCTCCAATAGGTATACGCAAAAATGCACTTCTTATTATGGAATGGCCGTTGTTCATACTTTATTTAATGGTTTCTTAATGTTTTACATTATAAATGGAAATTTTTTTATTTTTAAAATTTTTAAAAAACATTTTGAATGAGTTATTGGGTAGAAGCAATAGTCATTCATAAGTGCATTGTAACACTGTCAGCTAGTCATTTAGTGTCGTCAGTTTTCGGTGAGCTTGTTGCAGAAGTGACGGTTAAAATTTATGACCCTCTACACACGGTACCACCTCTGCTATGCTCTTCTATCCTTTGCATCCCGTGAAAAATTATGATGTAACATATCAAAACCATCTGCTCATTTTCTCACACAAGATGGTTGCCCCCAAATCCCCGGTTACTTGTTTTAATCTAATATTTCATTTTAGAGGCTGATTTTTGGTCACTTGAGCCTCGTGATTTGAAAATATACATAGGAGAAAAGCCCGAGCAGCATTAATGGATATGATTAAATTTCAAAATAAAAACTGATTACTTGAATAACTTAATGTAGGAAAGGTAGAAAGAGAAAATGGAACTATTTATTATTTCATATAAAAAAAAAATTGTAATTAGGGAATCGGTAACCACTGCATTATCGTCTTATAATTCATAAGGAGAAACGCACATCCTGCAAGCATGCCTTCCAAGTAAATTGGGGTGAGAATCGACCTTGAGACTTCTTTTTACATATTTTCTTCCATTTACACGGCATTTGCCAATAAATCTTATTATTTAAAGATATTTATTAAATTGTAATTATTATTTTTTTAAGTTATTAACTTATTTATTATTTTGTAATAATTACTTTCTATGTAGAGGGTAAAGTTCTTATTCATTTTATTTATATAAATTTAAAAGTTTGACCAATTATTAAGTGTTTTAAATTAAAAAAATAAAACTATATATTTTTATATAAATTTAAATGTTTATCAATTATTAGTGTTTTAAATTAAAAAAATAAAAACAAAATGGTTTCCAATATAACTTGATTTTTATTATTTTAATTGTGTGATGATTATTTTCTATGTTGTGGATGATATTATAAATAGTGAAGTAAGTTGTTCATTTTTTTTTATATAAATTTAAATGTTTGACTAATTAAGAAGTTTTTTCAATTTAAAAAATAAAAACTAAATAATCTCCTACATAATCTGATTTTTATTAATTTATAACTTCTTAAAATATAAAAATGTATAATGGATATATGGGTGGATATATGATATATTGGATGATATATTTCTTTGTATTTTTAGTTTTGAATTTCATGAAGAATTGAAAGAAGATAGTTTTGAAAATGGTAAAGTTAAACTAGTCAATATGTTATTTGGAGAAATTGAACCTAAATAAGGAAGATAAATGTCAATCACCCAAACTAAACCCAATTGACAACATATATATAACACTTACAATATTAAAACTCATAATATTTTATAATTACAAATTTTCAAGTTAATAAATTTAACTTCTAAAATATTACTCTAAGAAAATTGTAAATAGTATTTGTAATATTTTATTGTTGTGAGCCTTTAACTTGATGCATTTAGTATCTACAATATTCCTAATCAATATATTACTGAAGAAATTGAATCTAAACCACCCAATCTAAACCCAATTAACAACATATATAACACATTTACAATATTAAAATTTACAATATTTTATTATTACAAATCTTTAACTTAAAAAAAATAACTCATAAAATGTTTAAAAAATTATAAATATTACTCATAATATTTTATTATTATGAATCTTTGACTTGGTGCACTTAGCATCTACTATATTCCTCTATGATGATAAACAATCATATTTAAAATAAATAAGTATGGGTTGGACATATACCTCTAATGATGATAAATAATCATATTTTAAATATTCATCTTTGATAATAAATAGTCATATTTAAAATAGGTATGGTTTTAACATATATTTGTATGTACTATTGATGTTAATAATTAAAATTTATAAAATAGAAAATCAAAATTTATTTATTATGTTTATTATTATTAATTTTAATTATCAAAACAAAATTTGTATTGTATTGATGATATTTTTTTAACCATTAAAATTTACCTTTAATACCATATTTTTGACTATAAAAAATAAAATAACATTTAAAATTTTAAAATATTAAATAAAAATAAAAATTTATTTATTATGTTTATTATTAATAATTTTAATTATCAAAACAAAATTTGTATTTGTGATATTCTTTTAATCATTAAAATTTACTTTTAATACTATATTTTTGACTATAAAAAATAAAATAACATTTAAATTTTAAAATATTAAATAAAGTAAAATACCATTTACTTTCACTATGGAATCAACAAAGGAAAAGGAAAGCTATTGTTGTTACCCTCCCCACTCATGTTTAATTCCTTGTAACTGACATGTGATGTTCTTAATGGATCTATATGATAGATAGTAAGAGGTTCTTATAGATCATAAAACTACTTATGATTTAATATCAGTGAGTGTTTGGACTCTGCAAGGATTTGATAGATAGTAAGAGGTTCTTATTATTTAAAGCAAATTGCTTTTCAGTTTAACTTGTGTGGCTTATGATCCATCTCTTGATCCTAAAAGCACATAAAAACTTAGTTCATTACTTAGCAGGGACTAAATAGTAAATTATGTCTTATAAAACTATCAAATTAAAAGCAACAATCAAGTAGTATTAATATTGTTAGTTTTATAAAAACAAAATCGATTTTAATTAATTATGTCTTGTGAGTTCTCAACCATAGGATTAATGTGTATGAAATAATAGCAATGTGGTTTAAGGATACGGTAAGGATTAGCATGAGAAGTTTAAGGATATGCTAATATTAATAATAGAAAATTTATAATACTTTGAATGCAATATTGTAGCATAGCTTGAATTAACAGACACAATAATAAGATTAATGTGAGTTTGCCGAAGTAAGCATCATAAAACCCATTGGGCAGGGCATAGGACTATAGGATAGACTATTATATATAGATATACGTTTCACTTGCATATCCATTCTATGGTCCGCTGTAGTTTGTTTTCTATAATCATTCCCGTAAATACTATGAGCTTCTGAGTAAGCCCTCTCCCTCTAGTGGCCTAATGTGAGTTCTCAACCATAGGATTAATGTGTATGAAATAATAGCTTTCAAGAAGACTAAATTTTTAGATAGTTTTGGAAATACTAATAAGTTGGAACAACATAGAGTCTTAAATTTTGATGTATATTGTTGCGATGGATTAAATCATTTTGATGTATATTGTTGTGATGGATTAAATTTTGAGTTGGTATAAAATTTGATTTTTGATTTTATTAATATATTTTTTTGAAAAAAAAATGTATTTCAAAAATGAAATAAATTTGTTACTTGGACTTCCTAAAATTAGACTTAATCGACCTCATACGAGGATGCTAAAAGTATCGAAATATCTTTTTTATAACACCTTCGCATCATCATATCATTCATAGATGATAAGTTACCCTCAACATACCATTATTAGAACAATAAGGATCATACTATACCAAAAATAAAAACTTGACACTCGATTACCACAGAACTATACAACCTGCCAAAAATGACCAGACATTATGACTAGAAATGAAATTTCACACTTTCATACTCCAGCCCATCATGGAATTCTTGAACAAAGAAGGAACCTACACATCATTTCAGTGCTTCCTTCAAGAGCTTATCCATTTTCTGGTTCAAATCACGATAAATGTGGGTGAAGGACACCTAATCAAAATCCTAAATGAGGCAACAAATCTAAGCCAATAAAGATTGGAGTCGAATAATCTCCACTTTTGATTTCTCGTTTACCCAATTGAAACAACCTATGAGTCTCCTAACACTTACAACCATTTGATCCCATGTGAGTTTGCAAAAAATGTAATGCATACAAAGCCTTGAATTCGGCCTTTGTGTTGGAAACCAAACTATGGGCATAAAAAATATAGAAGAAGTGAAATAAAATTATATATCGAACGACCCCAACCCTACATCTAGGAAAATGACCTTGGTTGGCTCCGTCAAAATACCCCTTAGGGGTATCATAATCCAAAGATGACATAATAGGCACCCAAAGTTTCCTACATTTGGGATCACATTTAAATTCCTTTGCTAATTTTTCAATTAGAACAACAACAACTTCCATTGGCATTTGTTTGTCCTAAAATATATTGATGTTAGGAGCCCACCAAATGTAGTATACAAAATGATAAGGGATTGAGTCAAAACTAGCTATTATTGCGCCTATCAACCACTCCTGAACACAGAGATCCAAACTGGCATGCTTCAAATTCTCTTTAGAATTAAGCATTTTTATATAGTAAAAGGGGGCTTGTTCCATAGCTACAACATTTACATACATCAAAACTCAAAAAGATTATCTTGGACTATTCTATTTTCTATAAATATAATATTATCCTCTAATAAAGATTCCAAACCAGTTTTCTAGATAATTTCACAAGTGACCTACTTAACAAATTATCCCAAAAAACATGAAATTTTAAAGAACATTCATGATATTGAGGATGAAAATTTACCTGTGCTTCTTGCCTCCCATCAGAGTGAGGAGGAATTTGTTCCTCGATTTCCATTAGGTCCCTATTTTGTCTTAATGTCTCATCCTCCCTCATTCCATGCAGTCCAAACATTCCATAACCCATATTGTTGGAGGCTAAGGAGAGTGCTTAAGTGACCTACTTAACAAATTATCCCAAAAACATGAAATTTTAAAGAGCATTCATCATATTAAGGATGAAAATTTACCTGTGCTTCTTGCCTCCCATCAGAGTGAGGAGGAATTTGTTCCTTGATTTCCATTAGGTCCCTATTTTGGTCGAATTTCTCATCCTCCCTCATGCCATGTAGTCCAAACATTCCATAACCCATGTTGTTGGAGGCTAAGTATAGTGCTTAAGTGACCTACTTGACAAATTATCCCAGCAAACATGAAATTTTAAAGAACATTTATGATATTAAGGATGAAAATTTACTTGTGCTTATTGCCTCCCATCAGAGTGAGGAGGAATTTGTTCCTCGATTTCCATTAGGTCCCTATTTTGGTTGAATGTCTCATCCTCCCTCATTCCATGTATCCAACAGATGGAAATGTATCCAAACCGTTGATTTGATCATTTTTCCATATGACCGAAAACAAATCCTGACCATTGATCTTCTAAACCTTAGAAACCTATGAAATCCTTATAATTTTTTAAATCCATCAAAATGAATCTAGGTCGTTGATCTCAAGATCAAGTGTGATCTTAACCGTCCATTCGTCAAACTCTGACTAGTGCTACAATGGCCTTTAAAATTTGAATTTCAACCTTCTAGGTTGAATTTTGACTTTACAACTTGTTGATGGGTCCTAAATCCCTGATTCAACAGTAGGAACCAAACCCGCCACTGAGGCCCAATTATACTCTGCAGCGTTTAATGGTGGAATGGTTCTCCAGATCTTTCAATCCAACCAATTTTATCGATGGGATTTATGTTTTATTGTGAAATATATTCCTTCAGTTTAGACTATCTATTTTTGCATTTTCTCTTGGGTGAGACCGATATGAGATGTAAGCTGACATAAACAAACTTGGTGACAAATAAGATTAAATTCTAACTACTAGGGAGGAGGTTGAACTTGGGATAACCCATTGCTCAAGCATGTAGACAATGATTCTATACCACAGGCCTAGTACTAATACATTAATCTTGTGAGCATTTAATTACTGTCTGAGAAACCAATTATCAGAAAGAAAACACATATACAAATTAGATAATGGAAAGCAAAATAATTCATCTACCATAATCATTCATCACATGTCAACACAACGATTCATCTTCATCATTTAAAGTAAATAACATCAAAATATTGCGCCAGATAACTTGACAATAGATTAAACAACTCTTACTCATTACCGTATCATCCATGAAATGAGATGGGAAACAGTTCTTCTCCATGTCCAATCACATGCATTTAATGAAAATTACTTGTCTTTGGTCCAGAAGGACTCCTCAATTCATAGCAGCTTCAAAATAATTCTTAACAATCAAAAAGAAAGAGTTCTTACAACAACCATCGACCTCTAACTAATTGGTCGATGGTTGTTGTAAGAACTCTTGCTTTTTAGTTGTTAAGAATTATTTTGAAGCTGCTATGAATTGATAAGTCCTTCTGGACCAAAGACAAGTCATTTTCATCAAACTCATGTGATTGGACGTGGAGAAGAACTATTTCCCATCTCGTTTCATGAATGATGGTGTAATGAGTAAGAGATGTTTAATTTATTGTCAAGTTATCTGGTGCAATATTTTGTTGTTCTTTAATTTAAATGATGAAGATGAATTGTTGTGTTAACATGTGATGAATTATTATGGTAGATGAATTATTTTTCTTTCCATTATCTAATTTGCATATGTGTTTTCTTTCTGATAATTAGTTTCTTAGACAGTAATTTGATGCTCACAAGGTTAATGTATTAGTACTAGGCCTATGGTATAGAATCATTGTCTACATGCTTGAGCAGTGGGTTATCCCAAGTTCAAACTCTTCCCCAGTAGTTAGAATTTAATCATGTTTGTCACCAATTTGGCTTATGTCGGCTTACATCTCATATCGGTCTCACCCAAGAGAAAATTCAAAAAGACATAGTCTAAAATGAAGGAAGAGCCTTCACAAGAAAATATAAAGCCCATCGATAAAATTGGCCGAATCACAAGATCTGGAGAACCATTCCACCATTAAAAGCTACAAAGTCTAATTAGGCCTCGGTGGAAGGTTTGGTTCCTACTGTTGAATCATGGATTTAGGACCCATCAACAAAATTGGTGCTAGAAGGAGGGCTGAAAATGAATGGTT
Source organism: Picea engelmannii (assembly GCA_009831015.1). Taxonomy (NCBI): domain Eukaryota; kingdom Viridiplantae; phylum Streptophyta; class Pinopsida; order Pinales; family Pinaceae; genus Picea; species Picea engelmannii. The sequence goes on along the minus strand of ML781607.1, from coordinate 528,145 downwards.
GAGTATGTATTTTATATAGCATTTCAAACAGCCTACAGATTCCTAACAGCCCACATGCATGGCTAGTCATTCCCAAGACATCCCACACACGTTGAGTACTCTTGGAACGAGTAACTCACCCCAGCCCGAGGGAGAATATTTTCACTCTGAAATACCTTACACTCTTCCTCACGAGGAAGTAAATCAATTCAAAATAATTACAAGATCCTACACCTGACAAATCAGTGTGTTTTCCTTACCTCCCATGATCCCTCGAATAAAACAACAAAGAAGACCAGTGGTTGCTAATCCTGACGAGGTTTTCATACACTCGATAGAAGACTTAATAGATTTCGTGATTACCGAAATCGAAGAACCTCTTGATTTGATACTTGAAACACTAGTCGACGACGTCTCTGAATCGGACAATTTCTCGGAAGAAGAGGAGTTTAACTCAGAGTCTGAAGATATGGAAGGAAAAAATGACCATAACGATGAAAGGGGGAACCCACCTTTGAACCCGCCAGAGATGCTTTGGCCCTCCCAGGACTAGTCCATAACCTTCCCCGTCATCCAGAGAAGTTGTTGCCTAAGTTTGATCCCGAAACCTTTAGATTGCCTGAAGATCATATCAAAAAATTTATACTAGCGATCAGACTTATGAACATCCAACATGAAGACGTAGTTTGCGGGATTTCCCCCTACACATTTGAAATTCCAACTTCCACGTGGTATTTCAATCTGCCAGTAGGATCTATAACTAGTTGGACCAAGTTCCAGAAATACTTTATAGATAAATTTGCAGAGGAAACTACTACAGGAGCTCTGATGGCTAAGTTATTCACTGCCACCATGAGTTCAGAAGAAAGATTCAAAGATTTCAATCAAATATGCACGACCATATTAAACAAGTTTTAGCCCAAAGAGAAACCAAACCAAGAATTTCAAATTGAGGTTTACGCTAACGTGCTCCTGGCTTATATCTCTATGTTTGTAAAAAGAGCCCCCAAGCGAGCCCTGGCTGAAAATTTTGAAGAATCCAAAACGATATAATTCCAGATGAAAGGGTGTAAAGAGGGCTAGGTCTCTCTAGTTAAGAAAGAAGCTTAGCCTCCTCCCAGGAGAGGACTCCTTTTGGCTAGACTGTTGGGGAAACAAACAGAGTAGACTCCTGACAAGGGTAATAGAGACATAGAATACCTACAACCCATGGTTAAGAAATTATCAAACGATATCATAAACATGAAGAGGAATGCAGGGGAGGGAAACCAAGGCCAAAGGCCCTACAAGCCTTTCTTTAAGAGGAACCCATCGTTCACGGCAATTGAACCTCCCCTAGCTAACTTAAATATTGATCTAGGGAATGTTGCATCTGATTCCTTCTGTAATTATCACCATGAAAACCACTCTGAAAGAGACAACCCTCAATGGGTTCATGCCATGAATTTGATGGCCAATCGGTTTCTAGACGAAGTCTCCCTAGACAAACAACTAAGCAGTTCGGCTATGAATATTTCTAACTAGGAAGAGATTGATCCACCACAAGATACAACCATGATGATATGGGATCCCAACTTGATCATGCCTTCTAACGACCTATTTGAGTCTCAGGAACAACCCGCAGAATTCTCGGTGATACAAACACGCAGTAAGGGTCCGCCTGGCTTGAAATATATTGTTTCCTTCCAGACCTCAAGGAGCAAGGAAACTCCCAATCACCCGAAAACACCTTTCGCTCTTGGAAAAAACCCTATAAGCATCCATACTCGGGAATTCCCCAAACTGGATTACAACGTAGTCGAATATTTGAAGAAGTTGAAGGCTAATATATCAATTATGGACATATGCAGGATTCCTCAACAGAAGGACTTTCTGTTACAAGATTTGAACTTAGTAGAAAACCTGACCATGGGAAATGGTCAGGAAAGAACTCTATCTCCCACAAATCTGGTGAGAAAACCAACTGTGAACACCTTCTCGGAAGATAGAAAGGAAAAACCTTTTGTCCCACCATTCCTCTTAACGTTTGAAGTCTTCAATAGAAACCTTCACAATTGTTTGGTATATTCTGGGGCGTCTTCCAACGTTATACCCTTGTCTATTTGCAACAAATTAAATTTTGTTCCTCTCAGTAGTGATAAACATGTCATACAACTAGACAGAACCCAGGTCAAGGTCATGGGAGAACTCAAAGATGTAATGATCAGGATAGCGACACATCCCAAGTTTGTGCAAGTGATTGACATCATTGTGGTAGATATTCCAGAGGCCTATGGGTTATTACTAAGTCGATATTGGTCTGAAAATCTAAACAAATACTTCAGTACAGACTGGGCACACCTTTGGATACCACTAAAGGGATACAAGAACATGATCAGAATCAATAAGGAGAGATATCTGAAACACACAGTCATTGATCTAGAAACCCTGAACGAACCCTCGTCCACATATTTCCCCATTTTGGGAAATTATTCTTGCGAATCCCATTGTGGAAACTTTGCTCCTCTTTTGTTCAATGCCCCTCTCACTCAAAACTCTGAAATTATTTTTCAATAACAGACGACGATACCGACAGAAGACACACTTTTTTGTCGGGACCCTACGCTAGAGATTACAGAACGAAAGATAGGAGAGAAAAAAATTAATAAGGAAAAGGAAATGAGTGATTGTCGTCTACAAATTTGGACTTTGTACTTTGATGGATCTAAATCGCAAGAAGGGTTAGGAGCAGGGTGCATCCTCATTGATCCTAAAGGTAAACATAATTTCCTATCTTGTAGTCTAGAATTTGAATGTACAAACAACATTTCTGAATATGAAGCTCTAGTACAAGGATTAAAGAAAGCTATAGACTTGAATATCAAAGAATTGAGGGTTTTCAGAGATTCTGAAATCATCATTAGAAAAGTAAGGAATACTATACATTGCAATTATCCTCACCTAAAGAACTATCAACAGGAGGTGCATAGGTTAATAGAGCATTTTGAAGCCTTAAATATTACAGTAGTCCCCAGAGAAAAGAATATTCTTGCTGACTCCTTGGCCACAATTGCTTCCAGGTTGTCTCCTCTAGAGAATTATGAAGCCTCCTGATTCACTGTGGAGCTTCTCTACAAACCTTCGGTGCCTAATAACATTTCTAATTGGAAAGTCTTTGAAGGTGATGAACAGATCATAAACTTCTTGACTAACCAAGACAATTTCAATGATTTGGCTATTGATGATCAAGTATTCCAAGGGAAATCAACAAAGACTAGAGACCAATACTAGGACAAGACAACCTGTTGATAAATCAAATTCTCACACAATCCCGAAAGGTATAGCTAATCTAGAAAATATTTTTGATCTAAAAGAGCGATTTAAGGGGCCTAAAAATGCAAAGACTGACAGCTCTTGTCCCCTGCATGAAACTATAAAAATTGGAACCTCAGAAAACCCAAAGAATGTGAATCTCGGAAAGACTATATCCAAAGAGGAAAGGAAATATTATCTCAAATTGTTCATACAATACCAAGATGTCTTTGCATGGTCCTATCAAGATCTGAAAATGTATGATACTCACATCATTCAACACACTATCACGTTAAAGCCCGAAGTGAAAACTTTCCAACAAAAGCTTTGAAAGTATCACCCATCCCTAGAACCTCTCATGTATCAGGAATTAAAAAAACTTTTAGATGCCAAGATCATTTTCCAGGTTAGGCATTCCGCATGGGTAGCAAATCTTGTCCCGGTGAGGAAAAATCCGGGATAAATCCTCCTATGTGTAGATTTTAGGAACCTCAACAGAGCTTCAAAAAAAGACAATTACTTAGTCCCACCGATGCAACAACTCCTGCAGACCATGTCTATCTTGGATATTTTCTCTCTACTAGATGGTTTCTCAGGTTACAACCAAGTTCTGGTTTCAAAGGAAGACCGTTTAAAACCCACCTTCTGAACCAAGTGGGGAACCTTTGCTTATAAACAAATGCATTTCGAGTTAATTAACGTAGGAGTGACCTTCCAAAGGGCCATGGATGTAGCTTTTCGGGGACTAATCAATAAATGTGGCGTAGTATATCTAGATGATGTAACGATGTATTCAAAGAATAGAGATGAACACATCTAATGCTTAACTCATATTTTTGAAAGGTGTAGGAAATAAAGTATATCCTTAAACCCTAAGAAAACCATCTTTGGTGTCATGGAAGGTAATTTGTTAGGTCACATTATATCTCAAACAGGCATTCGCATAGACCCATAAAGGATTAAGGCCATAACTCAACTCCCCTTTCCCCATAACAAGAAAGCTATGCAGTCCTTTTTCGGGAAAATCAATTTTGTGAGGAAATTCACTCTCGATTTCGTGGAAACCTTCAAACCCTTACAAAATATGATTCACAAGGATGCCAAAGTTAAGTGGGATGATGAGAGAAAAGGTGTTTTTACCAATATCAAAGTTTCTATATCCCGGGCCCCGATGTTGCGAAGTCTCGATTTCAATAGAGACTTATTCCTCTATACTTTCGCCTTCGACCAATCGTTAGTTGCAGTTTTGAATCAGAAGGATGATGACAATAATGAGGCCCCAGTGTCATTCATGAGTACTAATCGTCAAGGAGTTGAGCTCAATTATCCTACTATAGACAAACATGCCTATGTGGTATATAAGGAAGTAAAACATTTTAGGTCCTACATCCTCAAGAGCCACACCAAAGTGATTGTGTCGCACCCTGTAGTCTGATCCTTATTTACCCAACAAGAAATGGGGGAAAGAAGAGGGAACTGGATGGCAATAGTCCAGGAATTCGATCTAGATATAAAACCTGCCAAACTAGTAAAAGGACAAGGGTTATGAAAACTTGCAGTCGATTCCCAGGACCAAGTAAATGAAGATTCTGGATGGGAGAACAAAATGGCACTATGGTGTGGTGAAATATCATACATCTCCCCAGGACATGAGTCTTGGTATAAGGATTTAACTTATCTCCTACACCATGGGACTTGTCCGAAAAATCTCAACCCTAGGAAAAGGAGAGCTCTCAAGTTAAAATATGCACCATATGGCCTTATAAGTTTGGTACTCTTCCAAATCAATTATGATGGGGTACTATTAATATGTCTCGAACGTGAAGACACAGACAAAGTGATAAAGGAGCTCCATGATGGCCCTGCCGGGGGAAATTTCGCAGGAAACGCCATTGCTCATAAGATTCTGAGAGCCGGCTATTATTCGCCAACCTTATTCAAAGACGCTCATACCTGTGCTAGAAACTGTAAAACCTATCAAATGAGCACAGGGAATTAGAAGAGAGAAGTAGTCCCACTCCAACCTATGACTGTCTAGAGGCCTTTTGAACAATGGGGGTTGGATACCATAGGAGAAATTACACCCAACTCTTCAAGACATCACAAGTTCATTCTTACTACTACCGAATGTTTCATGAAATGGGTAGAGACTATCCCTTTGACTCATGTAAATGAAAAAGTAGTGATCCAATTCATAGAACAACAACTAATCACAAGGTTCGGTGTCCCTTCTATCCTGGTCTTTGATAACGCAGCTTATTTTTCTTCCACCCTTTTGACAGAGTTTTCTTTGGACAAAGGAATCATGATTAGGTACTCGGAGAATTATTATCCCCAAGGAAATTGTGTGGGAGAATCAACTAACAAGAACCTAGTGAGGATATTAAAAAATACGGTTGCAAATAACCAAATGAATTGGCATAATCTACTCCATAACACTATGTGGGCCGATAGAGTCACACCCAAGGTAGCTATAGGGAATTCCCCATACTTTTTGGTTTACAGGCAGGAAGCCATCCTCCCAAATGGACTCTATCTTCCATCTCTTCAACTAGCCCAAGATTCCAGCGAGGATCCTTCATTTGCCATACAACAAATAATCAACACTTTGCTCATGTTGGAGGAAGAAAGAGAAAAGGCTAAGTCAAAATTCCTAACTCACCAACAAATAGTGAAAATATGGTTTGATAAGCATAAGGATAAAGATAAGAAATTCAAAGTAGGAGACCTAGTCCTAAAGTGGACAAAGCAAATGAACCGAAAGGGAAGCATTCTAAGTTTCAAAATCTATGGCTTGGACCTTTCCAAGTGGCTGAAAAAATTGGGGAAGGAACGTATCTGTTGCAGAATCTAAGGGGGGGGGAACTAATTCCCTTCTAGTTAATGACCAAGCCCTAAAACAATATTTCCAGTAATAATTTTTCATCAAAAAAAAAAAGTAATAATAATAATCTCTTTTGTTTGTATGTTGTTTTTATGATTTCGGTTTTGGTTAGATCTTTCCGATTTTTCTTTATTTTCTTTGCAATTTTGCGGTTCCTCGTGAACTTCCGTATCAGCCGAGCCTTGGAAAAGGAACATATATTTTTCTTTCTCCCAGTGAATCTCCATTTGTTGAGCACTCAACACACCCTAAAAAGGTCTATGTCAAATTTTCACTTTTTGGGTACCACTTGATCTTTCGCACTATCTGACTGCGCTTCAGTATGAAACTGTTTCCTGTGCTTATCATTTATGTTTTCGTGTTGAGTCGTTTAAAGTCTACTTGAACATGTGAAAATCATATTAACTTTAAAAGGGACTAACATTTACTTAAGGAATCGATAGTCTAAATTTTTCCCCAACGTGCTTAGGAAAATTCGACATCGAGAAAGTTTAAAGGTGACGAAAATTGCTTGAGAAAACCAAAATAGCCGAGTGTCAAATTTCACCAGCGTGGGTAGAAGGAGGTCTCTCATCTCCACAAATAAGATTCACTAAAGATATCACCAAAGTCCAATTCATTTGGCATCGACAGAAAAACGAGAAGAGTAAGCATCGCACAAGTAAAAGAGTGGTATCGCCGATCGTCGACTCCTGAAATGTTTTCAACGTCGAATATTTATGAAGGTGATAACCTGAAAAGAAACTACATTCTTGAACTATCCCTGATCTTTGATCCCCGATACCTTTTGGCACCAGAGGTTGTCTCAGGATCCCCGATCTTTCCACCGGAGAGACACGACATGATGAGACGTTTTAGCCCTGAGATATGTTAGGTACGATAAATTTAAAATGTTAGTTAATTTGTGGATCGTGCATTAGTTGCTAATTCGTGTGTAAATCAAAAGGGATCATTTAAGCCTGTCGATACAATGCATCTCCCTCCGCTCCTTCATCGTCAACCAAGTTAGAATTTATTTGCAGAGATCCAATGGTAGTTTGTTTTGAATTGCATTCATTACTTGTATTAACTGATTGATACGACTGATTGGATTTCTCCCGTTATATTATTTTGATTCATTTTGTATGAACCTATTCTGCGCGGCAAGGATTTCAGAGCACACAGAGGAGAAATACTAGAAATCTGGAGAAGGCTTCCAAGGTTCAGTGAGTATTAAACAACAATTTTAGCAAGCATTACAAGTATGTATCGGCTTATGGTGTTTTGCGCTTCATTCCATATGTTTCCACCCAACGCTACTCTATACACATGTTTAAAGGACCATTTTCAGTTGCAGGAACAATGCCTCTGAAGAAACCCACCACCAGGAAATCCCCAAGAGCACCAAAGTTGCAAGAACCAGAGGCGGGAGAATACTCCTCCCCAGCAATTGTGAGGAAATTGGAATTTACTCCAAAAACGATGCCCATCATTAAGACAGCCACTAAGAAGGCCTTCGTCCAGCCCCTAGCCTTTAGAGACACAGAGGTGAACATCAGGACCAAAACAATATTCCCTCGCTAGGAAGAATTGTTTAATAAAATCAATAAGGAGAAAACCCTGGAGTATGCCCCGCACAACGATCCTGATACGAGAAAACACGACGTCGAAGTTCTCTCGAATGTACACAAGGATTATTTTCACATGGTGGCGAGCAGGACTCCAGTATTTCCCTGCATCAATCTTTTGAGATGGATTATTGATCAATCTGATACACAGATGTGTTTAATTAACGACAACAATGGAGGATGTGTTGGGGTTTTCCTCCCAGTAGAAGTTCAGGGTTAGTATAAGATCAGGGAGCCGGAAGAAAGTTTAAGAACTGAATTTGTTTTGAGTTTCTATCAGAAGCACGACACCAGAAAGATTACAACGTCCTGGTGGAGAGAGGATAAAAATTTCACCAATTGGACCTCCGGCTGGTACCCAACAGCCAACCTGAAAGAGCCTTACATATATCTAATGGGCCTTCTCTGTCAATTGCATGGGGAGAAAGACTGCACTAGATTTTTGGAGGCATGAATTCCTCTTTCTTATACTGTAGCCATTTCTGGAATAGGTTTTAACTAGGGTGAAATCATTTCCAAACAGTTGAGCACTTGCATACGACAAGATCAAACACCAAAAGAGGGAGAAACCTCATCCTTCTACATGGCCTCATATCTACTGTATGTCATTTGTGCCAAGAACGTCTTTGTTGGAATGAACTTAAGTTGGCATTCCTATGAGCTCCCAGTCCATGTATACTTCAACATCCTTTGGGAAAATAGGTACAAGAAATCTTATTCTCTCATCTGTGACCAGTTTAATGCACACATTTATTCTTTGTTTTTCAAGAAAGAATGCCCAAGGCTATCAGACGCAGCCAAAAGGGTAGTATTGAAAGTATTCCACTGGTATCTAGATGAGCGCGAGACCTACATTAGGGTTTTTGGCAACACAGGAGCACCCCATATGTTACCTGTATATGTCCCCAATTGACTGGTATTAGGGGAAATTTGTTATCAGACCATGTTGCAAGGCTACAAAACCACTTTGATAAAGGACAAGAAGCAGGCCTTCATACCTTATGGGTTTCATATTAGCTTCTACAAGATCAAGGACACTGCGCACGCTAAGTAAGAAGGGCTAAGTCAATTGGAATTTCGAATCCAAAATTGTCATTTTTGCAAGAACGATCCCAAGGTTATGGTCCTAAAACATGCATCACGGGCATCATCATGTTGGCTTTATGCCCATGACCAGTTTGAAGATGAGATTTTCACCGAAAATGCCCAAGACTAAAATGAGGTGGTGACAAGGAGGGTTGATCCTAAAACAACCAGATTCAAGGCCATGAGTTGGGAGGAGAAAGCGATGTCCTTGGAGAAAACGTCTCAAGAAATTATTAGGACTCGAGAACGAAGGGTAACATCTTAACCGAGCGAAGCGGTGAGCGATCCCCAAGAAGCCATCAAAGCAGTAGAATTTTATCAGGAATCCCAAATACAAATCAAGGATTCCCTTGAGGTTCAAGTTGTACAAGGGATGGGGGGACTTATGTGGCAGCAGGCCCAGCTTCTAATGAAGAAAATGCAGGATAATCTAGACCTCACCATAACACCCAGGCTTCTAACCAATATCCCAGAAGGAAGCCTGATGGAGCCAGGTGGCCTAGATTTCACAAATCTTGGTAACACCAATGGGTCAGACGACCCTAAATCTACAACATTGCTGCTCAATTCACCGGTAGGTGGGATGAATCAACCAGAGACAGATTAGGTGTTAGTAGAAACATGAGTGCCTAATCCTTTGAGCAAGCTTATAACTATATATAGTGTCGATGAGAGCTCAGAGTCATCTCACAACAACCCTGTGCACATCCAAGAGGAAAAAGGACCTAAGAAGACTTCTTCCCCTGATCCCAAAGTGCAAACAAAGGAGGTCCCACAAAGGGAAATAGAAGTTGAAAGTGGCCTTGAAACAAAGGAACCCCGACACATTGAAAACCAGACCAGATCTAAAGGACAAGCCCAAATTGGATGAGCTAAAGAAAGACTCCCCGTGAAAGGAAATCAGTGGTTCTGCGGCCAAAAAGCAAGTAAGTAAAAATTATGTGCCCAACGTCACTACTCCGCTCAATACTCAAACCCCCCGATGAGAGACAGGTAGAGGTCGGGTCTTCAAGGCACAACAAGGAAGTATACATCACCGGTAGCCTAGGAAACATACTCACGTGGGGAGATCAATAGATACCCGAGCCGGTACACGAGGTAGCAGATATTTATGTGATCTCCTATGATCAAAAGAGAAAGGTCATCGTTCAAAGGACTGCAATGAAAAGAAAGATCACATTGGATCACTCTGTCTTTGTTACTACAGAGCAGAACCTGATAAACACAGTAGACACCCAGACAACTGAACTTATTGGTGTGGGGAAGGCACTCTTAGAGGCCACTCTAGACAAGGCCAAAAGGGATGAAAAGGAGCTAGCCACGGCCCTAAAGGAGCTAGAACACTTGTGTCATCTGGCCAAATACTATAAAGGCACCACACAGACCGTTGTGTACCTGAAAGGTGAGTTCGAAGAAGTTTACAATGAGTTCAAGAAAGAAAGACACATTTTAACTATGAAAATAAATGAGTTCCAGGAGGACACTCTCATGGTGCTCACGACATCCAAGGATATGGAGCGATGGTATGAAATGGTGCAACAATTGGTGGAAAGATTCGAGTACATTGATGTAGTCCAGTAGGGTTGAGGCAAATAAGAACACGACATTCAGATGGTAGGAAAAAGTAGTCTTAATCGCATGAAGCGATCAACTGAATACTAGGCTAAGATGTCTTGGGACCCACATCGAGAAATCCAAGAGTAGTGGATCAAATGCAAGAAGCATTGGGATAAAATTAATAAAATAATGAAGGATATCGGACTCCCTGAGTTTGGCACCCCCAACAACTTCGTCGACCTAAGCGACGTAGTTGAGTCGCATTCCAAACAAGATTCTCTATGGACCAAAGAGCTCGCAAAGATGACCAACGTGAGGCCAGGGCAAGTGCAATGATTTGCAGATAATCCAATCAAAGCTCGAACCATGCTACAACAGTTGAACTCCAGTCTAGTGAAGTACTGGATGCATGCGACGAACACCAGAGGAATACATGTGGCTCCGATGGAACAACACAAATTTCCATGGGCCCAATCTTGTGAAGAGTTGTTTATTAGTTGGTCTGAGTACAAGAGAAATCACCCTTATCAAGAGATATCTCAGGTTGACTGTTAAAGAAATTGTTAGTATATGACACCACATGGCGAATTTTGTTTTCCTTAAACTGCACTTAGCCGTTAATTTCAGTTAAACTTTACATTATAAATAAAGAGATCCACAAATTAGTTGTTAGAACTCTTGATTTTTGGTTGTTAAGAATTATTTTGAAGCTGCTATGAATTGAGAAGTCCTTCTAGACCAAAGACAAGTCATTCTCATCAAATTCATGTGGTTGGACGTGGAGAAGAACTATTTCCCATCTCGTTTCATGAATGATGTTTTAATGAGTAAGAGTTTTTTAATCTATTTTCAAGTTGTCTAGCGCAATATTTTGTTGTTCTTTACTTTAAATGATGAATATGAATCGTTGTGTTAACATGTGATGAATGGTTATGGTTGATGACTTATTTTGCTTGCCATTATCTAATTTGCATATGTGTTTTCTTTCTGATAATTAGTTTCTCAAACAGTAATTAGATGCTCACGAGGTTAATGTATTAGTACTAGGCCTGTGGTATAGAATCATTGCCTGCATGCTTGAGCAGGGGGTTATCCCAAGTTCAGCTTCTTCCCCAATAGTTAGAATTTAATCATGTTTTTCACCAAGTTGGTTTATGTAATCTTACATCTCATATCGGTCTCACCCAAGAGAAAATACAAAAAGAGATAGTCTAAACTAAAGGAAGATCCTTCACAAGAAAACATAAATCCCATCGATAAATTGGTCGGATTGCAAGATCTAGAGAACCATTCCACCATTAAATGTTGCAAAGTCTAATTGTGCCTCAGTGGCGGGTTTGGTTACTATGTTGAATTAGGGATTTAGGACCCATCAACACAACTCTGCAAATTTACTCCATTAAACCTATGAGATAGTTCCAAGTCATTTAAAATCAAAATTTTCTCATGAATTTGAGGATTTCTCTCTAAGTTTTCATCGTTTTTCCCCAAATTTGCACAGACCAAAATCTGTAATAGTGAATTTTCTCAATTTGCACCCATATCCACCCAAAACATCTTGGTGTTTGAACCAGAGGCTCTGATACCAATCTATAATATTCCCATCCCAACTGAGGAACATTACTAAGTGGAATACTCATGAAAACGAAATAATTATGCTTACTAATTAATTTCTTGTAGCTTCCAACTACAAATTACAACAAGATTTAACTGTTATCTTTTACCATTAGTTAGATGCATCTACATCATGCTAAAATCACACATGAATGAAGTACATATAACTTATTACGAAAATATATAAATCATTCTCAATTCTAGAGTTAATGAACATCAAATAAGCTCATAATACAAACAGAAACAAGATAGAACACTTATCTTTTATAAACAAATGTGCAACCAGCTACTTGGGACAGATGTTCCACCCAACCATTGTCATGTCCCCATTTTTGGGTTCCCTTGTTTTGCAGTTGGAAATGACTCATGAGGCTTGTTAATGAAGAAAAGGAAGTCAAGGGTTATTTAATGTCACTTAGTTAGGAGATGTTATGTTTTTAAATTGACATTAAGTAAAAAGGCATAAAGTGGCTTTTAGATTAAAAAGTTACTTAAACATTATTGAAAGTGACTTTTAATCTTTAAGTAAATAGATAAAAGGGGAATAAGGGTCATGTTTGTTTTAGTCAAAATGGGAAAGTTCTATAAGGGAATAGATAAATAATAAAAGGATGGGTAGCACTTCACTTTGCATTATGTTTTGATTGATCTCTTTGGAGTTCTCTTGGAGATAAAGTTTTTGTTAGGGTTTGGAAAAACCCTTCCATTGTAGTTTAGTTTTGGTGGTGAAATATCCACCCTAGATAGACAAGGAGGAGGATGCATCCAGGATCTTGTATTAGAGCTTCATTTGGTGGTTTGTCTTCAGTTTTGGGTTACAACAATTCACTTGGAGAGGTTGTGGCACTTGGAGGGTTTGATCTCTTCTATTGAGGAGGCCATGGTATGATTCCAAGTTTTTGGCTTGATATTGTGTGATGTGTTGCAGATGCTATAGTAGCCATTATAGAATTATTCTTGTTGTGTCACATATTCCATTCATAATAAAATACCACATTTTGTCTCTTCTACTTTTGGTTTATTTTTATTACATGCAATATGTTTGACAAAATGTCAATTAGTAGAATACATGCAAACTGTTTGTGAAAAATTGTCAACCAGATTATAGAATCGAGAACACTTATTGCACAAAAGGACATAATATCCATCCCATCTCTATTAGGTATATTACAGTGGTATCAGAGTTGGTGATCTTGCTAGCATCTGACTGCATGAGGTAGTGATGGTCTATAGAATAACTATAGGGTCGAAATATCTATTAGTGGGTCATGTTATTCCCTTGCAACTCACATTCTAATAGAAGGAATCGAGATCTACACAATAGGGACCGAGTTTACTTTTTTGGGGAGAAATATCTTGCTATGGTCGAGTCCCCCTGACTGCTAGTCATTTTCTTAGTTAGATGGACCGATATATTTTGTGTTAGGAAGAGTCTGTTGATGGGGGATTGAGTTCTTTATTTGTCGTTCAAGATCTTCATTTACAGGGTTGTGTGTTGTGTGAGAAGGGGTGCCTTGAAAAAAAAGAGGGGAAAATCTATTCATGTAGGGCCGATTTTCCTTGATAAGAGGTAGGATTTGTTGAAGTTTTGGGTCAATATGTTCAGAGGGAGGCCTAGTATTTATAGAGAGGTCAAGTGCGTATTGGGGAAGATTTATCTTCCCTTGAGGGTCGAGCCTCTTCCTAATGGGGTCGATTTCTATGGTTGGGCATGTCACTTCAGTTATGGGTAGAATTTGATTTGAGAAGGGGTTGATTCATCTTTGAGAGGATCGATTTCTATCAGAATATGGTTGTTCTTCTCATAGAGAAACAAGTTCATTGGTGGGTTGTATCACCTTGAGAAGGGGGGAGAATTTGGCTTAAGGTGGTCTTATTCTTGGATTTGCGACCAAAACATCTTAGTGTGAGTACTATATAGCCAAGAAAAGGTTGAATTTCCTCATCCTGAGAAGGGAATTGCACCTGGGCGAATATTCTCTTTTTGAGTTGAACCATTTCCTTTTGAACCGAGTGTTGTTGTAGAGAGGGGTTGAATCCCATTGTTGGAGGTTGAGTTAGTGTAGTAAGGGATGATATTTGGTTGTAAGGGTTTCCTTTCCTCTTTTGTGGTTGAGTTATCTCTGCTGGGGTAGAATTCCTTTGAGGAGGAGAGATTTGGAGGTTGTTGTCTATTTTATTGTTCTTATTTGCATCATGGGTTTGATCTGAAACACTATCATTTATCCATTTTGTATCAGGTTAGATTATTATAATAAAAATCAGATATTTTAGTGAAGTCTCATTGTTGTTATTTATGATATATGTTAAGTTATGTCTATAGTGTTTTAATGTAATAAATTTTGTATACTATAAGTAGCATACAAACCTCATTTATCCCATGAGAACTACCTAAACAAACCCAAATTGAAAACAACAACATATAGAGGAGTCATATGGGGGTTTGAAGTATGTTATCAATATGTTTGACGAAACTTTGTATCAAAAAATAAGCTACAAGTGGCAGTAGAGGGGTTTATTAGTGGGAACTAGGGAACTTCTACTTACTATTTGATGAAAGATTAAAGCCAAAACGTTTTTGAATCCTACAGTAGTAAACAAAATTAGTAACAACCAACAAGTGGGATATTTTTTAGTATGGAGAAAAGTCAAGAACTCACGATAGAATTTTTATGAGCTTGTCAGAACTTTCAAAAGACTCTAAGAGACTATCAAAATAACTTCACAACATTAATAGAGCAGACATAATGGTTGAAGCCACTCTTATCAACTGGGAAGAAGGGAAAACGATCCAAAACTATAAAGGTTTAGGAAGCCAAAAATTCACTGCATGATGAGGGATTGACAGAAGCATAGGTAAATTTGTTGGAGGTGCATGAATATAGTCATGTTGAGGATGTACATGATAAATATGACCAAACAACAACACTTAATACCCCATCAGAGTTGTCTAATAATGATAAATACACCAACATCAATGATGGAGATGTGGGTAGGGACTATGGTGAATTTTCCCAGTCAGCAGGCATGATTGTACCAAGATATGACAAAAGTTGGGAACTTAAAAAGTTTCCATGGGATATTGATCTCCCTTCTCAGGGGCCATGTGTGGAGGATGTCGAAGAAGAGGTTGATTTGGTGGATGAAAACAAATCAGAAATTTTGTATGAGGATGATAGTCCACATGAGTTCCATCATTGCATGGTATCATCTAGTGAGTCAGGGGATAGCATTCCTTCAAATGAAAGTAAATCATAAAACCTATTGTGTGAAAGTGCATACCATGTTGATGAAATTGAACAAAGACTCGTAGCATTGTGTGAATTGGAAGACCACTTATTGGACACAGAGGAGAAAATTCTACAAGTGTTGACAAGGGCAGATGGTGCTCATAAGTTCAATGAAGATCTTATTTGAAAAACCTAGTTGGAGGAGAGACAAAAGGGAGTTACAAGTGGAGTCACTAGTAATCAACTGTGAATAATCAAAGAAGCACAAGAGTAGATGAAATCTGATTACCTGCATTTGTTCATGGATAGGGACCTTTCTCTTAAATTCGTTGAAGACGGGGAAAGGGAGGTTGAGGAGCTCTGTCACTAGTTGATTTTGGAATGCTCTTCATTACTGATAGCAGTAGAGACTCCATCATCTTTGGCAGTCGTTACACATGAGGAAAGTTTTGACACTCATGATTTGAAGGAGGATCCTCTTTATGACGATCCCATATGAGGATCATTTAGAGTTTCAGGTGTGTGACGAGAGGTATGATGTAGAGGGTTTTGATTACTCTCATGTTTTTCATTGTGAGGATCAAGAGACGATAATTAATCACATTCCTTGTGGACCATCCTATGAGAAAATGTATACATATCCATATTGGGTGGACAGGTACATGACAGACATGGGCATGTTGTAGGATACAGGTTCAAGAGACATTAGTAGAGTGATGGATACAATAGCTCCTACATGATATTGGAGGGTATATGATGATAGGAAAAAATATGCAAGGGTATTAATTGGCACACAATAGTGTACATTGGGGTTGTGGAGTGTTTTCGCCGGGGAGACCTCTGGACAGAGTCCTCAGGCATACCATTGAGTTGATTTTTCCTAGGATCTATGATTTGATGGGTGAGCCTAAGGGAGAAACATATCCCTCGATGATATATTCTCATTTAGGATATCATTAGATGAGGGTCAGGGAAGAAGATAGTCACATGTATGCTTCCAAAATTCATTATGATATATTGTGCATACCCTTGGGGTTGACCGACACACTAGTCCCTTTCTTGTATTGCAAGAAGTGGCAGAGGCATATATTGTTTTTATTTGATTCCCTCATTATACACAACAATAAATGGGAGTTTCACTTGAGTCAGTTGGATGAGATAGGTGGCATTGCAACCATGTCAGAGGTCTTTCATTTGGACCATGTGATCTATGCAGAGAGTGCGTAGGAGGATATCCAGACTCTGTTGGATCAATTCATGGAAATTTCAATAGGAATTGGGAGTGACGGACTTCCAATTTGGTGGTGGGATCCTGGCATTCATTAGAGTGATATATTTCTTCATATGATGAGGGTGATCGACGGGGTCGTGTCAGTGATTGGTTTGTGTCATTGTGAGGATTTTGTGAGGGGTGTTTTTTAGCCTTGTTCTATATCGTGAGGTAGATTTTCCCTCATGATACCCAGGATCAAGTCTATTCACATATTGGTAGGCTTTGACATCATCGATATTCCTTGGTGAGACAAGATCTAGGATAATGATTTCATTCCTTTCAGGGATTTCAGCTTGGGGGTTTAGGAGAGGAGAGCGCAGTCTGAGCATGGCGGTCAGAAGTGCATGATAAAAGGGATGCAATGTTGGTATGGTGGTTCCTCTCAGATATTATCTTGGGACCCTATGATTGTAGTGTTTGAAATATGGATAGTCGATACAGATGAGATGGTCATTTCTTTCTTTTCAAATTTTACTCTTGGGATACCTAGGTTTAGTTTCTTGGAGGAGTGGTATTCTAAGGAGTTGACCTAGTTTGTGCATTTTTTTATTTCCTATATCATTAGAGGCAGATAGGTGGATTCTTTTGTTATCACCTCAGAGATCAGGTCTATGAGTAGAGGGTTCTTCACATCATATAGGTTAGTTTGAGACACTAGTGACTTTACCACTTATAGGCTAGTACGAGAGAGGTTCACATAGAGGGACTTTGTGGATGATGTGTTGGGAGATTTTTTAGATGATTCTTGGATCATTGCAGTAGGATGGGGGTGCTACAATACTAGTAATTTTGCCTTTGATAATTGGAGAATAGGTGTTGTTGATTCCCTATCTGTTTGTGACCACATAGACTTCTCCTGGATGTCTAATTTTAGAGTTGGTTTGGTTGACTTCACTGAGATAAACTGGCATGATATGATCCTCAATAGTGGATATGATCCTTTGAGGAATTGCATCTTGAGGTTGCATGAGTGGAGGATTCAGTCTAGGAATGAGGACCATATGCCTATGATCAAAGTGGCACAACATGATGGTTCCTTTCTAGTGACAACATGGGATCTTGGGATTGTATGGGTTGATAGTATGGTATCTAGTACATATGGGAGAGCTAGTTGTTACTTTCAAGAGCCTATTCATATAAATCATTGAATTGGTTTATTAAGTGGGATACTCTATGAAGTGTGGATTGAGTCTTCATAGTATCTAATTGTTCTATTGATCAGTTGTAACTCCTTGTTTCCCCAAAGAATGTAATTATTCACAAACTCCATATATTAATGTTATGAGGTATGTAATTATATTTTGATTTAATAGGAACACCAAACCGTTGACTGAGAGGAAAAAACCTTGACAGTACTGGCCATGACACACCAGAGAAAACCGATGAGGCAAGGACTGATTGAACAACTATGAGAGGTGGAGCTGAGATGTATCAATGAAGAAAATAGGAAGATTTCAAAACAAGATAATTTATGCTTGTAAACATAATGCTACACCTACCAGCATACCAGAATTATATGAAACCACATGACCATTAAAATAAATCGTAGAGGTGGTTGGGGAAGTTAATGACTATTTTCATTTGGTCCATGCAAAGAAAAATGCTAACTGAACAACTGATAGGGGGATACCATGGAACTGGGAATTTCAAACTACAAGTTACATCTACAATAAGTCACAAAATCCTGAGGGAATAAATAAGAAGATGAAAGGAGGAGAACATCATAAGACATGAGAGAGATGCACACAATAGAGAAAGGTAGCATACACAAAGATGAGAAAGAGGGAACAAAGTGCATAGGTTCATATGTACTAATTAAGGAAGAGAAGGAAAATGAAGATCTTTTGGAGGAGAAAAGGAAGCTTGTCTGAGTTATTGATGATCACCCTAAACAGAGAAGAATGGGATCCCAAACTCGAGCATTAATTGGCTACAAATTGGTGCTTGATGGATAGAAACCAATTATGGGAAGGGGAGGTTGATGAGGGACTATTGAGCAGAGAAGGGACTCCCTTGTGCAGAGGAAATCTAGTTGAGAAACCACTTGATAAACATGTGGATACCCGAAACTCAGTGGAAGGTGGAAACTTCTGTTGTGTCAAAGGAGGAAGGAGACTAGCCTTTCTGGATCATCAAAAACTTGGAATCCTCCTGAGTCAATTTCCTTGGTGGTATCATGGCTTGGCATGGGGGTGGCATGCTATAGGAAGTTACTCTATAACAAGGCCTAAGGTTTGGAGGAAAGGCATCCTCTCCTATTTGGTTGGATTTGGAAATATCCTTACTAGATAAGTGTTTATCTGCATTGAAACTACTTATGAATGATATATATGTATGCATGTCTAGATGTATAAATTTAAAAGGAAAATTAGTCATTTAAAATCCATGGCTCAAATGCATAAAAGTAGGGATATGTTGTGATGCTTATTACTGATCTGATAATCATGAAAATGAATAAGTATGGACTGTTGTGTACTTTAGAACTTTTTATCGTTGTATGAAGATCATGTAAAACATGCAAGGTTTTCCCATTAAGTTTCAATAACTTGTAATGGCCTTAGAGTGGTTTATAACCCTTGAAGATAGGACCGAATTCTTGTAGAACTCAAGAAATGGATAAGTCCCCAAAGTGGTGGTTTTATTACCTACAAATCCTGTATTAACCCAGGATAAATCACAGTCCTCGATTTGGTCGATCGAAACATCTCAACCCTTCGTCAATGAAGGCACATCATCATGAATGATCGAGTGCCCAAATTTTGTAAAGTATGATGACATTGGTAGTTGGTGAAAGAACGATAGTCGTCGATCGGATTAGATGATAGAGGAAATATTTGATTCATTGATCATGGAGGTAGGGACACTCTGATGGGAATTCTCCCAAATGAGATCTAGACCATGATAGGAGAAACTCTTAAAGGTTATCTACCATTGATTCCTTCCAAAGGACTTAAGAGAGTGATGTGGCCTGCCAAATTGGTTTTCCATGTGTCCAAGGTGGAGGCAAGTGTCATCTAGGTATTGGCTGATGGGTAGAGGGTGGGTCCCATTGGGAGAAGAGGATCTTTGGATATTCATTTAAATTATGGTCATTAGATTTTTCAAGGTTCGTCCTCGGTAAATTTGAGCCATATATCTCTAGTCTATCATCATCAGAGGTAGAATGTGGGTAACTCAGGAGATCCTTCGATCTGGCGTTGGATGACGAGATATCCACCATTGATTTCCATGAGACTTTCTCAAAAGACAAGTGAGGAATATGACATGATGAATGATGTGGCATTCCAACAAGCTAACCAGAGTGCCCCTATGATGACACGTGTCAGGTTTTGGTTGGTTGATGATATTCTAGAGAGGAAAGACAGTGGTAACCATTGCTCTTGTCAAAGATTTGGCGAGGAAATATGGGTCATTAGATCCAGATGCTTCATCGTCAGAAATGAGGGAGGTGGTTAAGGTCACATTCGACCAAGAAGTGTTAATGATGATGCAAAAATCACTAATGATGATGGGATTCGGGGCTAATGATAACCATTGATCAGTAGAGAGACGAGCTAAAACCTCCACTGTATATCTTGTGGGTTGCATCTACACATCGTGAAAACCTTAGGATCTGGGCATTAACCTACATGTAAAATGACATCGCCAACATTATTTGAACGATAAAGATCAAGATATTAGAGTCATAGGATTTGGGGAAGGTACTCCTCGATGTATCATCATCAGATTTTTTCTAGTGGGAGTGAGATTTGGGATAAGAAGTTCCAACAATGACAAACGATGGGTCTAAAAATCAGGCCCGTGAATCTAACATGTCACTGCCATGTCAAATGGAACGAGTAATAAGAAACCATGTGGAAACCACATGGTAAATATACGGCCATTGACCAATGAAGGCCCAAAAACTCTCACAGGATATAACTTTTGATCCTGAGATCAGAACTGAGCATTGTTATAGTCGTTGGAAAGATCTCGATGAGCAGAATATAATAGCATGATCAAGAAAAAATTTAATATACTCGAGGAAAGAAAATGTTTGAATTCCCCATCCCTTAAAAGGATACTTAGGGGGTTGGATGTGTTACAGAGTGGTATCAGAGCAGATTTCAAACTCTAGGCTTGAATGGATCA
Source organism: Picea engelmannii (assembly GCA_009831015.1). NCBI lineage: Eukaryota > Viridiplantae > Streptophyta > Pinopsida > Pinales > Pinaceae > Picea > Picea engelmannii. Next base: position 507,493 of record ML781607.1, on the reverse strand, counting down.
CCAAGACCGCTTAGGATATTTTAAAAAAAGGATTTATGTTGTCTAGAATGAATTTTTTTTAAATATTGACATAAAATACTAATGATAATTGTTGTTTCAACATGTAGGTCGAATTGAAAATCATAAACGTGAATGGTGCAGCGCAGTATGGATAACACCTCGCACCTCAAAGATGAATATTTTTATGGTTGGAGGGACAAAGAAACCCCTCCATATTTGGTGGACACTATGAGAATTCTGAAGCCAGAAAATGAGAGACTTATGAGATCCCATGTCGAAAAAGAATATTTTAATGCATTTCTACTAAAGAGCCTGTCTAAAATTCAAAAAACTCTACAGCAAGGCCCTAAAAATGCAGAATTACAACAGTCGAAGAGGTTGAAAACCCCTTCGAATGCTCAAAATAATGGACTGGCTCACAATAATACAAGAAGGATTTCTTTTAGAAGGAAGCATCGGGGTACCAAGAAAGGTGAATCAACTAGACAATTTTCCATGGAGTCCTCTAGTCGGAATACTATTTCAACAGGACAACCTTGTAGTGGCAGAGAATCCAACATTTCTAAGAAGAGAAAGAGAAATAATTCTCAGAGTTTTATGACTGAATAATTCAAGAAGGCTAAGTTTCCTACCTTTGATGGGGAGATAAATAAAGGAGAAGAATGTTGAAGCATGGATATTTGATTTGAAAAATTACTTTCGAGTACATAATTATTCTGACAATACTAAGGCAAGGATTGTAGTTTTCAACCTAAATGGAGGGGCTTCCATTTGTTGGGAATACCTCAAGGAAATCAAAAGGTTAAAGGAAATAAAATTGACATGGAAACATTTATCTGAAAGTAATTCTATGAGATTAAGTTGGGACAACTTACCTTGGATGTGTATGAAAAAATATTTATGAATTTGTTGAGGTATGTTCTCGACCTTAAGTATGAGAAGGAAAGAATACAACATTTTCTTAGTTGATTACCACAGTCCTACCAAGTTTGAATTGATTTTGAAAAACTGAAGACATTTGAGGACACCATTCAGAAGGCCAAATGTTGTTATGATTAGTCTAAGCATAAGCATTAGTCTTCCAAATATTGGAAAATAAAGGATAAGATTGGATTCCAAAAGAATGGGTTCAATTATTTTCCCCACAAAAATTTCAAGAAGGATGCATAGTTTTGGTCAGCCAAACAGGTGTGTGCATAGCCAAAATCTTCCATCTCAAAGTAGGAATAAAACAATAGAGAAGGAAAGGGAAAGAATAGAGGATCCCAAGAAAGTACCTTTGAAAATTTGGGGATGTGGAGGGCCACATTTGTTGAGGTATTGTCCCCACTAGAAGCATGACAATCGAAGAGTGCATAACATGCAGGAGGTAGCTACAGTCAACAACATAGCCAGGAGTGTCGAAAATCTATGCAGCGGTAGAAAATCGGAAAGCAGACCACTGAACCTGTGTAGTGAAATTGGAAGGTATTATTACTAAACAACCAATCTCTGTTTTAATTGACCCATGATCTAATATTAGTTATATTTCAGCTCGATTGGTTGAGGCATGTTCATTACAGAGAAAGAAACACACCAAATCATGGTTAGTTCAGTTAGCCATTGGAACAAAGAGGAAGGTGGTGGAGGTAGTTGAAGCTTATCCAATTGGGATGGATGCATTTCAGACCCAAGTGGTTCTGAATATCCTACCCCTTGGTTCTTATGACATGTTGTTGGGAATGGATTGGTTAGCTTCCCAAAAGGAAAAATTAAACTGTTATGAGAAAAAAATAGAATGTGAAGATGAGAAAGGCAATGCAAGAATTTTTCAAGGCATTCAGAAGCTAGACTCTGTCAGACAAATATCACCACTACAACTTAAGAAGTTTAGTATAAAAGGGTGTCCCTTGTATGATATACAAGTATTAAACTAGGTAGAAGGAAAGGAGTTGAAATTTGAATATCACCTAGTGCTATGGGAGTTCAGAGTTGTGTTTCTTGTAGAGGTGCCTCGATTACCTCCAAAAAGACATATTTATTTTTCAATCGATCTCGTGCTTACAACACTTACAACATTGAGAGTGCCTTACAAGATGAGCACACTAGACTTGGTGAATCTAAAAATGAAATTTAAAGAAATGTTTGACAAGGGTTACATCAGGCCGAGTGTGTACCCATTGGGAGAACCAACCCATATGGTACCTTCAGACTATGCATCGATTATAGGCAGTTGAACAAGATGATCATCAAGAAAAAATAACATTTTCCTAGAATAGATGATGCCTTTGATCATCTTAGAGGGGATACAGTTTTCTTAAAGACAGATTTGAGGTCAGGATATCAGCAAGTCAGGATTAAAGATGAGGACATCGACAAGATATCCTTTAGGACAAGGTATGGTCACTATGAGTTTGTTGTGGTGCCATTTGTTCTTACAAATACACCAATTGCATTCATGTGTTTAATGAATAGTGTGATCAACAAGTATTTAGACAAGTTTGTCTTAGTATTTTTGGATGACATTTTTTAATATTCCAATAATCGAGAGGAGCATGAAGAACACCTCAGAATGGTTTTATAGGTGTTAAGAGAACATCATTTGTACACCAAGTTCAGCAAGTATGATTTCTTCAAAAAGGAAATCTAGTATCTAGGCCATGTAATCTGAGTTGAAGGAGTGGTAGTAGACCCTGCAAAGATCAAGGAAATCATGGATTGGCCTACCCCCAGAAATGTGATAGAAGTGAGGTCCTTCATGGGATTGGTTGGATATTACAGAATATTCGTCAAGGGATTCTCCAAGATCGGTAACCCTATTACTTCATTACAAAGGAAAAGGGAGAATTTTGTGTGGTCACCAGAGTGTGAATATAGATTCTAACAACTGAAGAAGCTATTGACTAATGCCCCTATTTTGAAGATTGCAGACCCATAAAAAGGAACCAATGGAGTTATCATGTAAGAAGGACAAGTGGTTTGTTATGAATCATGTAAGTTGAATGAACATGAGCAGAAGTATGTCACCCACAATCAAGAACTTGCAGCAATTTCACATGCGCTAAAGATGTGGAGACAACACTTGCTCAAGAAGAGATTTATCCTCATGATCAACCATTTTGGTTTGAATTATTTATTTGACCAGCCGATGTTGAATTATAGACAAGCAAGGTTGATGGTGTTGATTAGTGAGTTTGACTTCTAAATCAAACACATAAAAGGAAAAGAGAATAAAGTGGTTGACACGCTTAGTCGAAGTGTTCAAACAATACACTTACCAACAAAAAGTGTAGGAGAGTCCAACATTCAGTAGATGATTAATACCCTCTTGTCGAAAGACAAGTTATTAAATAAAGTGAAGGAAAGGTTGCAACAATAACCTAGGGAAAGGAGGCATAAAGGATATCAACTAAGGGTTGAGAATATGTTGTTGTACAATAACAGGCTATGTGTTCTTAATTCAGTGGATTTGAGGCACTTGATTATGGATGAGTTCCATAGGATACCATATGTAGCTCACCTTGGTTACTAGAAAATGGTGACAGTGATTACACATTTGTATTATTGGCCTAGAATGAAGCAAGACATTTCTCATTACATTGCGAGGTGTTTGGAGTGTCAGCAGGTAAAAGTTGAGCATTGACACCCTGTTGTACTATTTCAGCCTATACAAATACTAGAATGGAAACTGGAAGTGATTTCCATCGATTTCATCACCATTTTACCCAATACAACCAAACAACATGATGCAATCACAGTTGTAGTGGATAAGTTGAACAACGAATCTCAATTATCCCCATAAAATATACTTATAAATCCATAGCCATTGCCAATTATTTTATGAAAGAAATATTCATATTGCATGGTTTTCCTAAAACCCTAATAGACACTAAGTTCACCTCAAATTTATGGAAAATCTTATTTGTAGGTTTAGAAATGCAATTGGAATTTATCACAACCTACCATCCTTAAACAAATGGTTAGACCGAAAGGGTGAACAAAGTTTTAGAAGATATGTTACAGATGCATGTTATGCATCAGCCTAAGTAGCGGGAAGAATATCTACCTTTTTAGAATTCACAGACACCAATGGTTATCAAGAATCATTGAAGATGAATCTGTTTGAGGCTCTGTATGGAAAAAAGTGCAGAGTTCCAATTAGTTGGGACATTCCTATGGATAAAATTATGCTTTGACTAGAACTGCTAAAGGAAATGGAATGGGCCATAGTTAAGATAAGGAAGAACTTAAATATTTCCCAAGATAGATAGAAGAGATATGTTGATAGTGTCAAGGTCCTATAATGATAGGAAATATGATGATTCAGATATC